>VYZM01023040.1:17303-33910 GCA_013398915.1 Dromas ardeola | reverse complement strand
AAATTCTTGGCTGTGAGGGGGGTGAGCCCCTGGCCCAGGTTGCCCAGAGCAGCTGTGGCTGCCCCATCCCTGGAGGGGTTCAAGGCCAGGTTGGACGGGGCTTGGAGCAACCTGGGCTGGTGGGAGGTGTCCCTGCCCAGGGCAGGGGGTGGCAATGGGTGATCTTTAAGGTCCTTCCAACCCAAACTGTTCTATGATTCTGTGACCATCTCCTTCCCATGCCACGTGCCCAGCGGCTGGGGGACGGTGAGCGAGGTACAGCCCTTCCTGGGAGCCGCAAAAGCCATGTGGGGGGACGGGACACCCTCAGCATCCATCCACCCCCACGAGAGCGAGGATTGGGTGTGTGCAGAGAATGGGAAAAGGACGACTTCTCCCTGTTTTTGTCTGTCCTTGCAGCCTTTTTTCTTCTCTTTTTTCTGCCACCCTCCTTTCCCTCGCATGCTTTTTCCGCTCTGGAGCGTTCTGTGCTTTGCTGGGGCATTAAGAGGCAGCGGCTCCAACTGTTTAGCCAAGCATTAAAGGGGCACAAAAACACTCGTGTCACATCCGAGCGCCGCACGCCCTGAAGCATCCGCAGGAAAAAAAAATAAAGCAACCTACCAATTCTATAATATTAGACATATTTCTGTGCTCACAGCGCCAGACAGCATCCGTATCCCAGCTATCACCAGCTTTTCCATCCCCATTTCCAGCCCAGCCATCAGACGTTTCATGGCTCCTGATGTTGATCCCTCCCCGTTCCCGGCCGGGTCGCTCGGGACCGTTTGGGACATTAATGGCAGCGGCCGCCATCTGCCACCATCCAGCCCCCGCACCAGGCTGGAGCCATCCCGCCTCGCAGCGTTGGTGGCCAAGACAAGAGATTCACATGGTTTTACACATGTTAAAATCACCACGGCTCGAGCACAGGAAAACAAACCGATTCCTCGCTCCCTGCCACAACCACCGATAACCTGCAAAAAGGGGGTTTTCCCCTCCATGCCCAGTTTCACCGACGCCGGGGCGGTCTAACACTGGTTCCAGCAGAACCCGACTGGTGCAGGCAGAGCCCTGCTCCCCCCTTTTGTCCCACCCCAGTGTCAGACCTGTTGGCAGCCACCGAGGAGCTGGAAACCAGCCCAAAAACCATCCAGTGCCCAACTGCTCCGCAGTGGGGGCAAGAGGGGCTGCCTGGGTGCGGCTGCTCCGTGCCAGTCCCTCAGCAATGGGCTGAGGTTTTTATTTTTCCTCCTCCTTTAATCTTCTAACCGGGGGGAAACCAGACTCTCTTCGGCTCGGCTGTTCCCCTCCTTGTCCCCACAACTGGCCGTGGGAGCGATGCCTGTGTCCCCACCACGGGGCTCTGCAGAGGGGGGATGGCTTTGGGGGGCTGGTTTCAGTAGCAAAGTGGCAGGGCAGGACCTGCGGGGTGTCTGGGACTTTCTCTGCTCAACCCTGTCCCTTCCCAAGCTCAGAAATTGCCCCCAGGAGCCCCCTGTGGAGGCTGCAGACCTGGCGATGGCGGCTGGAGGAGGTGGTAGCTCCAGGAGATGGTGGCCACAGGTCCCTTCCAGCTCTTCTATGTCCCCGCACGGTCCCCAAACGGGGCGTCCCTGTGCCCGCGGGGCTTTGAAATGAGAAACCAGGTGAGGAGGAGAACGGCCCCCAGGGAAGCGCCATTCCCCAAGGACACGGAGTGGCACCTGGAGCCGAGCATGCGAGTCCCAGCCGGGACACACCGACCTGGCTGCAGCGTGCCCCGGCACAATCCCGGTGTGCTGGTGGATGCTCCCGGCTCAGCGAGGTGTCGCTGGGCAACAAGGGGGGTTCTTGGGACTGGGCTGTCCCTGGGGACCCCGGCACGGCTGGAGGTGGCTGCAGCCCCCTGCCTGTACCGTCCACTCCGCGGCAGCTCCGGGAAACCCACCCATGGATGAGCTTGGCCACGGAAGAGAGACGAAGCGGGACTGGAGCAGCTCCCGCATCCATTTCCCCCGTCCTTCCTTTTCGTGGATTTGCATCTCTCTTTTGGGCAGCTCCGTTTCCAGCACAGACAGGGCTCTGTTCGGGTCTCCCCCCTCCTTTTCCAGCAATTGTTATGTTAAAATCCCCAGGACATGTTTCTGCAAAGAATTAAAAGAGGGTGAGGAAGAGATTGTTTTTGTCGGTGTTTCACTAAGTCTCTGACCTTGAGCGTGAATAGAAAACAAGAAAAAAGGGACTTTATGCTAATATCACTCACTAAGCACAAGGGGGAAAAATAATAACGGCAAATGAAGATTATGAATGCAAATCAACTTAATAAAGAGACAGGGTCTGTGCAGGAGTCTTGTTTTGCTCTTGTATAGACGACTTGGCATTGTCTGGTTGCGCTGCACCCCAGGTCTAATCATTACAAATTATATCAGGATAGGGAAAGAAAAGAACAGGAAAGATTTAATTCTCTAATTATGACATTGTTCATTTCCCTCGCTCACGGCGGTTGGTTTCAAGAGGCCTCTCACATCGTCCCTTCGGAACTCAGCCTCCCTCAAGTGAACTCCCAGCCATTTGCTATCAGACACGAGCCCATGGCCCGCGGTCCTGCTGTGCCGGAGCCGGACCCCGGGCTTGGGACCCTGCTCCCACCTTAGGGGGGTGCAGCCATTCCTGTGGGTACCGCGGAACATCCCGTCCCTGCCGCCCAGAGCCGCGTCTCCTCCACGGCTGAGGCTCCAGCCAGGAGAAAGAATCATGGAATGTGTTGGGTTGGAAGGGACCTCTAAAGGCCATCCAGCCCAACGCCCCTGCAGTGAGCAGGGACATCTTCAACTAGATCAGGTCGCTCAGAGCCTCATCCAGCCTGGCCTTGAATGTCTCCAGGGATGGGGCCTCCACCTGGGAGGCCCACTCTGGGCAACCTGGGCTGGTGTCTCACCACCTGCAGTGTAAAGAACTTCTTCCTCATGTCTAATCTACACCTGCCATGCTCTAGCTTAAAACCCTTCCCCCCTCGTCCCACAGCTCCCCTCCCTGATCCCGAGTCCCTCCCCAGCTTTCCTGGAGCCCCTTTAGGGACTGGAAGGGGCTGGAAGGTCTCCCCGGAGCCTTCTCTTCTCCAGCCTGAACCCCCCCAGCTCTCTCAGCCTGTCTTCCTAGGAGAGATGCTCCAGCCCTTTGATCATCTCTGTGGCCTCCTCTGGACCCGCATCAGCCAGGCTGGGTTTGGGAGCCGCGGGACCACCCTGCTCTCCAGCCAGCCCCTTCGGCGAGGCTATACCTCATTTTTTTCTCCCCTCCCCTTTTCCATTCTCTTCCGCAGCCTTTTCAGCCTTTCCCCCCACAGCACAGCATGGGGACGGGCTCTCAGCATCTGCACGCAGAGCATCCAGAGTAACAAAGCCCCGATCCGGCAGGGATCTCGGGCACTATCATAACACCATCAGAACCGCTCTAAAAGCAGCGACAGCCCTGACAAAGAACACAGGCACGCCAGCCTTGTCCACATTCAGATCAAGAGCGGCAGCGGGCACCCGCTGGCTCCTTTTGAGTGGGTATTTGTTTACAGGCGGGGAAGTTACGATGGAAATGGCTGGGGCCGGTCCTCACCACCGCATTTGCGAGGTTGCGCGGGTCCAACCGCCTTCTTTCCACTCTCCAAACCCACCTTGGCCCTGGGTAAAACGCTCCCAGACAAAGCTGGGCTTTAGAAGGGAGTCAAAGCCTGAGCTCGGACACACAGGCATCAAGAAAGGTCACCACCTCGCTGGATGATGCTGAAAACCCGGCTCCACACGAAAAGGCGACCCCGCAGCCACTATTGTGCCCTCCCAGGCGCTGTTAAATCCCACCCCACCATGGCAATGTTGGGGGCACAGGGGGTGCTGCCTCACTAGGAACGGTTTTCCTTTCTTACACCAAAAAAAAAATCAAGGTCAGTTCTATTGAAACGAGCCTTACGCTGGCCTGGGAGATGAAATCAGGCCCCAATCCAATTTGAAACCGATGCCCTGCTGGCTACAGATCCCAGGGGGGTGGCTGACACCCGGCCAGAATTCATTTCCCAACTGCCAGGGCCCCCAGCACCCCCCATTCCTGCTCCTTGCCGGGGACCCGGCACGTCTCCAGCTTGGGATAAAGCAGAATGCTCCGCGCCGGGTCTCAGGCGACCTGCGAACTCGGGGCTGGCGCTGCCCTCAGGATTTGCTTTTAAACCTGGCCTAAAACGGGCTAAAAAAAATTTGTGGGGCGTTTAAATGAGGGCAAAACCCTTGGAAACCCCACGGCTCAGGGAGCGGGGACCTCAGCCAGGTCTGAAAACCATTCCTCCCGCTCCGGGGTCACGCTTCTCCATCCATGCCCCGGCAGCACGAGCCCCGGCTGGTGTTATCTTCATCCCACAAACACACAATCCGCCCCCCTCCTTTCCCTCCCCTTCCAAACAACATCCACCAGAGAGTTTAGGCTGGGAACGCAGCTCTTTAATCTCCAGCAAGCCTTTGACAACCTGTCTCGTCCTGGCTTTTAGCTGCGTGAGAGCTGTTCGCTAATGGAGCATTAACCTTGGAGAGCTTCTGCAATTACTCCAACACTAATTCTGACAGTTTTCGGTGTATCTGTTTGTTCTTTTGACAGGCGAAAGGAATTTCTTTTTAAAAGCTGTTTGATACATGTGAGACCTTCTGTCCACGTTTTCTTTTTGGTTTTTTTTCTGTGGGAGATGGGAGAGAGCAAGGGGGGGTGGAGACGCCACTTTCCCGCAGACACCTCCTGTAGGCACCAGCCAAGATATCTCCCCCCCATCCAAACGCCTCCCACCACTGTTTTAAGTCACAGAAGCCGTTTGGTCTCTCCTGACCTCATTAGGGTAATTAGTAAACCTTTTGAAGCTGGGAGAATGGCTCTGAGCTGTGGGAAAGCGAGGAGAGCAAAGAGCCTCTAAAAGGAGTGCGCGTGGATGGAGAAAATGGGGAGAAAAAAAACATCTTCAGAGCAAAGAGGTGACCTGGGGAACGGCTGGGGAAGGGGAGGCGGACACGGAGCACGCCAGCAGCTTCGCTCCCCTGGAAATCTCCTTAAATTGCCTCTTTTAAGAGGTTGGAAATCTACGTCCTGCTTATCCCGTAAGACGCCGCTGGCAGCCCAAGAGCAGGGAATTAAAATGGAGTGGGGCAGATGCGGGGCTGAGACCTGAGGAGCTCGCTGAGCTTCTCTGCTCTGACACCGCTTCCCTGCATGCCCTTTGGCAAAGCAGTTCTCCCCGTGCCTCAGTCCTTCCTTCGTTTAATAAAAGGTTTCCCTCCGCCTTATTTCCTATGTGGAAAACACCTGCTTTTGGAGGGAAAGGGCTGGCTCTGACCCACACGGCCCCCAGTCAAACCCCCCTCGGTGGAAGTGGTGCAGAACGAACCCCTCCAGTCTCACAAGGCAATGGGGACGTTCCTGCTGGCTTCAGGTGAAGGAAGTTATTTTGATTTGGAGCACTGTGTCCAGTTCTGGGCTCCCCGGTTCCAGAAGGACAGGGAACTGCTGGAGAGGGGACAGCAAAGGGCTGCCAAGATGCTGAGGGGATGGAACATCTCTCTGATGAAGAAAGGCTGAGGGATTTGGGTCTCTTCAGTCTGGAAAAAAGACAACTGAGGGGGGATCTTATCAACGCTTATAAATACTGAAAGGGGGGGTGTCAGGAGGATGGGGCCAGGCTCTTCTCAGTGGTGCCCAGGGACAGGACGAGAGGTAACGGGCACAAACTTGAGCATGGGAAGTTCCACCTCAACATGAGGAGGAACTTCTTTTCTTGGAGGGTGGCAGGGCCCAGAGAGGTGGTAGAGTCTCCATCTCTGGAGACATCCCGAACCCGCCTGGACGCGTTCCTGTGCCCCCTGCGCTGGGTGACCCTGCTCTGGCAGGGGGCTGGAGGAGATGATCTCCAGAGGTCCCTTCAAACCCCGACATCCCGTGATTCTGTGATTTGAACACTGCTTTCGCTAAAGCGGCCCCAGCCCCCAGGTAATATCTGGACACGCATGTGAGAGAGGGACGGGAACCTTCATTAAGGACACATCATCCTCCCTTCCTCTAACAAACACAGCAAACGTTTTCAGTGCACTCACCCAAGCCTGTCGAGAAGCCAAACCGATGACTGTAGAGAAGCTAAAGTTGTAACGCGGATAAAACCCCTCCACTTCTAAAAGAAAAAAAAGCGGTATATCTCAAACCTTTGCTATGTATCACAAAGGGCACAAACCTAATACTTCTCTATTCTTTAGAAAGAGGGGGTCTGATGTGAGAGAAAAGCAGATTAAAATAACGGTGGCCCAAAAAAAAGAGAGAAATGAGAATACACCCTGTTACCAGAGAGTTTGAACCGACGCATCGCCGGGTCCCGCTGTGCCTTCAGCTGCACACAATGACGGCCACGCTGCCGCCGTTCTGCTCCTCCTTTTTGAGATTCCCCATTATATGACGAGGTTCCCCAGCCCGGTGCCACAGCCAACCCCTCCATCCCTCCAGGAGAACATCCCTCGGGTATCAGGAATCACTCCCTGGGGATGCCCGTGGCTGCAGGAGCCGGGGGGAGCTCAGCCAGGCTGCCCCGACACCAGGGACCGCGGCCAGGGGGCTCTGCTTTGAACGCAGGGAGAAGGTCTAGATCTGACACACGCAAAAGCTAAATGAACAAATTATGACCGCGCAGCCCTCGGGCGACATTCCAGAGACGGATGACAACTCCGGGGGCAGCCGCGGGCACGGGAGCTGCTTTGCAGAGCACCCGAGGAGGTGGCAGGGCAGAGACGGGGCTCGGGGACCCTGTGGGTGACCAGCAGGATGGTCCCGGGCTGAGCAAACACCAAAAGCTGCGTTTCTTGGAAGAGCCAACCCCAGCCAGGATGTCCCTGGAGAAGGCAGCGCCACATAAGCCCCTCCATGGCCCTGCTCGGGGTCTGGGGGGGGTGTAAAACAGCACCGTGACCCCCCCCAAAGGCTCCAAACCCCCAGCTGCTGGTTCACAGCCTCAATGCCCATCAGGTTTTTCACCATCAGAAACGGCATTTACACCACTTCTGTCAGAGAGAGGGAGTAGCGTGCGCTCAGCTCCAGCTGAACAACAGAACGATTAGGATTATTTTAAGTACATTTAAAAGAACGAGAGTAATTAACCACCAGAACATGTTAGCAGCGTACCAAGGGTGCGGTAAACGCTCCATCGCTCGGTTGTTTCAGACGAAGGCTGGCACCCTTTCCAAGGGAAACCTTCTAGTTTCACCACTCACAAAAAAAAAGGAGAAACGGGCTGTCACTAGGCAGGAGGCTGAGCGCCATGAACAGAACGGTTTCTTCCAGCTGCAAATCTCAACCCTTCCCTTTCCCAGCTCGTATTCAGCAGCAGACGGGAGCGTGACTCTGATTGCAAGAGAGCAGGAGCATCCCCGAGCACCGACAGCTGCGGTTGGCAGCGTGGCCAGCACGGAAACGTACGGAAACCAGGATAAGCTGCCAAGAGTAGGCATCGGCCCATGCCAGCCAACGTTCACACGCAAGTTCGGTGCCGTTTCAGTTCGATTTGCCCGCAAAGACAAACCTCTTCACGCCCAGGAGCCACAATTGATGTGATGTGTTCTAACACGTCAGCCCATTTCCCTATATCCCAGAAACTAATTAAAGCAGCTGGTAATTGTCTCCAAGCACCTCTCCATGGGCAGGGGGGTCTCCGAACCCGTAAGGAAACCTGCGGAAGAGAAGCAGATCCACATGGATCCACAGGAATCCCACAGCCCGTGGAAGCACTTCCACTGAACAGGACCCGACAGCCCCGTTTTCTGGCGATTTCATCTCACAGGTGCATTGAAGTTTCATCCTCTCAACAGGTATCCTTGGACGTGGGCTTTAGCTCGCGCCTTTCATCTGGCAACGCAAAGAAGAAAATACTGAAGTGTAACATCTGAGACATTCATCTCAAATTTAATTTTAGGGCCATCTTCTGCCTTCCAACGCGTGCAGTCACACATTAGCATTCATCAGAAGTAGCGCATCCCCTTTAATGTTTACTCATCCTTAGATTGCAAAAATTGTTGTGCGGATTCCTTCTTCAATTAGCTCTGGTACTCGAAAAAAAATATTGTTCCATCGCCAGCGTGGTTATGATCATTTCTTTCCTTTGTACTTTTATTCCCCAGTGTAACTTAAAAAGAAAACGCTTCTCCACTCTCCCCTGCAAAGCCCCCTTTAAAATTTTTTAAAACAAAAAACAACCGACGTTTCTTTTGTGGCTGAAGTGCCACTTCCATTCACCTTTCCATCATGGAAGGGGAAAAAAAAAAATCAAGATCAGAAGAAGGATTTAGACAAAAAGCCAACTAAGTAAAGCTAATTTTTTATACAGAAGAATCCTGCTAGTTGTGGAGAGGAGCTTTGTTGAGTGGAACAGAAAAGACATCAGAGGAGACTCTACAGCGGGTTTTCAAATATTTCCAGCTACTTTCCCAACATGCAGCCCGTATTCCACAACAAACACGGAGCCGCGATTTCAGAGCGGCTCTGGTACCCACAGAGCACCGCGGGATTAAGTCTACCATCTTGTTTACAGCATCTGGGGAGGAAAACCACCCGAGACGCTCCCTGCGAAGAGCGGCCGGGGCCGGAGGGACCCTGGTGGCACGTTCGGAAAGACGGGAAGCAAAATCAGGAGCACAGCTAAAACTCTGCGCGCGTGGAAATTCCACGTCCCAGAGCCACGGTCACCCCCAACGTCCCCAGAGCCGCTCAGCGAGCATACGAGCAATGAATTGAACAAAATGCTTGCCATCTCTTACCACAACTACCCGCATCTCCTCCCCCCTCAGGGGCCGCCCCTCGCTGCTCAGCGCCGCGGTGGCCGGTCCCAGCCCCAGCGGTGGCTCTGGCACCATTTGCCAGCCAGGAAGGACGGTCCTCACCTCTCCTTATCTTACAAAGGTGACATCTAAAATGCGAGTGACCCGCGTGAAGCCAGGTGAACGGCAAAAAGCAGAATAACCTCTTCCACAGGAGGGGACCGAGAGGCCAGGGCATCTGCGGTGACATCAGGGACAAAGAGCGCGCTGGAAGGTGCCCAACCCAGGGGATGGAGATCTGCCCACACAGATAATACCACCTATTTGAGCCAAGCTTTTTTATGGTACTAGAGGAATCTCCCTCCTTGAGGAATAACTCAAATCCATGAATGAAACATCCTTTAGCCATAGTGAAATGCTATCTTTCTCTCTTTTTACCTCCCCGGGTGACCGGAGGGACTTGGAGCATCTCTTCTTCCACACAGTGACCAGAAAACTCACACACAGGCTGTTGTCTACACACACCCCCCCAAAAAGGCCCCCAGCTTTATACATGAACCCTCATTAAGAAACAGGTCTTGGCTACGGAGAGGCAGAGAAGTGCTTTTCTGCGCTCGCAGAAGAGGTGGCTCCTCCCCCAGAACCCTGCGGCAGAGGTTATTTTGCACTCCACGGAGCGCGGCGGCGAGGTTACAACGCTGCGGCAGCAAACAGGCTGGTGAAATCAAAAGAGCTTACCAGCACTCAGCCAACGGCCCGCAGTTCCCATTTCAAGGCAGGAAATTTGCATCCAAAGCATCGAGAGCGCTTTAACTGGAGTTTAAAATAAATTCAGAGCAGATCCATGCCGCCAGCTTGTGTTTGTGACTGGAATCCCAGCCAGCGCCGTCCCCAGCTGGAGACCTCGGCAGAGGTGAGAGCTCGGGCTCAGAGCAGAGAGAGAACAAGGGCCAAGGAAATGGTCTGGAGGAACAACACATCTGCCACTGATCAGCATGCACAGGCCACGGCCATTAGTGCTAATTGGGGCTAATTTTCAGCCCCCTCAGCCTGAAAAAGAACAAGCATTTGGTTTGAATCCCATCCCAGCCTCTCGCACAGACCAGGGCTCAAAAGCGCGATGCTAAGCTGACGTTGCTGCCACGGTGAACACCATCCATTCCTTCGTTAAGCCCTGCTGCAGTTAATTTTGCACAGCCCACTCCCCAGGGGAAGCCAGGTGCGCGCCCAAGGGTGCTGCCGTGGTAGGGCTGGGTTTTCACATGTCTGTGCCGCACACGGACCAGGAAACACGTCTTGGAGGAGAAGGGAGAGAACTCCGGGCTGGGCTGGGTCCCACTGGGGCTTGTGCCAAGCCCTGGCCCAGCCCGAGCCAACACCATGCTCTGCACAGACAAGCCTTCCGAGTGGGGAGATACAGCTTAATTCCATCAAATTAGGGGATCTGAAAACCTTTGTCTGCCCCAGAGTGGCAAAAAGCCTTCGCAAACAAATACTCACAGGGCTGGGTTAAGCCCACAGAGGTAAAGCCCAGGGCGCCAGCACCACCACAGCTGGGAGAAACACAAGAGCTCCCCAGGAGCCATCCCAAACCTGGCTGCTCCCCGAGGCCAGGGGACACAGAGTCCCCAAGGGGGCACTGCCACTGCGCTCCCAGAGCTGCTGGAGGGAAGAGTTGCCTTTTTCAAGCATCAGGATTTATTTTCAGCTTTGCCAGGTGCTGGCAGTGCCCCCATCAGCGGCATGTTTGGTCTGTGAGTGCCATCTACAGGGTTCGCCCACGCACCGGCCCCTCTCCTGCCCAGCCCCGACACCCGCTGCCCTCCGCACAGCACAAGGGAAGCCCCTACCAGTAAGAAGGTTAAAACACAGAGCAAAGGGAAGCCTCTTTCTTGGCTGTGCCACGCTCCAGGACGAGCTTGCAGTCACCTGCCTCCTGCGCAGAGGACACGGGGACACGGCCAGAGAGCGGGGCGGCAGAGCGGGACGTGGGGAATTCGGCTTCTCGTCTCCTCAGCGCCACTCATCTGCACATCTGGAAGACGGATGAGAAGCAGACGTTAGTACCAGGGAAGACCCTTAATTCCGTTCAGGCTTTAATTCTCTGCGCTGAGGAGCCAGGACATCCCCAGCCAGGGGACGGCCTCTCCTTCCTGACTCCCAAAAAGCAAAACGTCACTTGGTTCTGTTGCAGAAAGGCTGGGATGGCCCTTGCGGGGATTTTACTTAGTCTTCCTGTACAAGAGCAGGGATTAATGTAAGAACAGGCAGAAAGGAAAGGGAGACTTTAGAAAATTGAAACAAACCCCGAGAGGAAGGGTGAAGGCGAGCGGTAGGCAACGAGAGAGAAGTGTGGGTCTAACAGACAAGAAGGACTGATGCTGGAAGTGCAAGGCGATGCTCAGCGAGGACAGCTAAGTAGAGAAAGGCCCCACAAAAACACCATCCCCTCGGCTCAGCAGCAACGCGAGGCGGCCCCGAAAACAACCCCGAGCGCCGGCGGCCGAGCACGCCACCATGGAGGAATGGGGTGAAACGGAATGCTTTATTTCATTTGTCTGAAGATACAATGGAGGGGGGGACGTTGGAAGTGAAAGTAAAACAATCAATCAATACAGGACTGGTTGCTATTTAAAAATAAATCAACAATTCAAGCAGGAGGGTGAAAGACGAGCTCCTCCATTTCTGAGAGCACAGACAACACAATGCACTCGAGTGCTGTTTTATTGACTTCTTGGCAATCTGCTCAGACCACAGGTCCCCCTCCCAGCACTTTAATGCCGCAGATCCCATTCCAGTCCCACATACAAATGAAACAAAACAGAAGCACGTTATTAACAACAGAGAGCTGATGCTCACATCGCTCTCAGTCGATCTCATTAACCTCAGCAGAACGGTCCAGTCGATTTGCCTAGCAGTTCAATATCAACAGCGGAGGATTCGATGCAGCCCTCCAAGAAGATCAGAGAGGCAATTACGTAAACTTTTGAAATCAGGCTTTGGCTTAAACAATAGTGATTGTTTCAAGCGAACTCTGGAGCAGCCGCTCGTGACACACACACACACACGGGCCGGTGACTGCACAGCATCACAGGGAACTGCAGGCTTCGCCCTCGCTCCTCACCGGCTCCGACAGCCTTTTGGCAAGGGGCGGCAGGAGCCCTGCACAGGCCAACAGTGGGGGGCAGCTGGTGGCCACAGAGGCTCCCACCAACACCCTGATTCCCTCTGGGAGAAAGAAAAGTGCAGCAGCAGCTGGTGAGGCACCAGCCTGCCCAGGGACAGACACATGTTCCTCCAAGCAGCGGCACATACTTGTACACAGCCCGGCACCGACGCAGCCGGAGCTGGCTCAGAGCACACGGGCATCTGTTTGCATCCGTGTATTTAAATCTCTTCCGAAAAACTACTAGATGTTCTAGCCGTTGCAGAGAGGTTATCAACACAGGTATCAAATACACATAAAGTAACTATAACTCAGGTAACTACTGAACTGCTCTCTTATTATGGAAACATAATGCGAGGCTTTAAAAAAAAAAGCCACTATTATTAGCAAGATCTCCCCCTCACCCGGAAGCCTGCACTGGCCTGGTGCTGACTGTCCAGGGGTGCACCATCCCTCCGCTGTGAGCAGAAGCCCCCATGATGGCTCCAATTTATTCTTCCAGGAGAAACGGAGCTCAGTAAGAGCTGTGCCGAGCAACAGATTTGTCCTTAAAGGAGTCTGTAATCAGCACCTTTGTTTTCTCCTCTCAGAAGACGCCTTTAACCATGATTGAGAACGGAGCAGGAATGTAAAGTCTTGCCTGTGAAGCACAAACCCAGACCACCGGCTGCTTCCGAGATACAGGATGCTCCAGGGGAAAATGGAACGAGCCACCCAGGGTCACTGATTACAGCTCAAACCTCTCTCCAGCCAAAACAGGATCAGAATAAAAGCGACAACAATGCTACACTACAGCCCTGCAATCACGGTTTTGTTCTCCAAATGATGAAACCCACCCCCCTTTAAAGGTGGCCAGCAGAAGGGCTCTGGAAACATGTACGTGGTGCGCAGATAGCGGGCTGGCACACCCTCCGGGCCTTCAACTTCATTATCATTTGCCTACATAGTACCAGAATAGGGACCTCGTTAGGCACTCTGGCTGCGTCCCTCCACATCTTTCCCTGCTCAAATTCGAAATACCTGTTACAGCAAAATCAAATTCTATCAAAATTATTTTCGTGGCAGGACCTCCGGCTTGAGGTCCCCTTCTCTTTGACCCAAATCATTCAACTATTAACATTAAAAAAAAAAAAATCATCCACTCCCGCAAGGTGAAGGGAACTTCAAAACTGCCAAACCCATCAGCCCAAAGAAGAGCTGAGCCTGAGAATGAAGAAGTTAATCACCTCAGATAAAGAAAGGCTGATGAACGTGTCGCGCCGGGGCACATCGGTGGACTGAACTACAGGCAGGCTCACCCGGCTTCGGCACAAAGCAAGGAACAACTTTGCAAAGGGGGTTGAAGAGCCAGAGAAAGTTATCAGGTGATAGACAGATCTCCATGATCATCATCTAGATGATCTCCAGAGGTCGCTTCCAACCCTGCCATTCTGTGACTGATTCTGTGATCAGCGTCTGCACAGACCCACCAGCCGGTGCGGGATCAAGGAAGATAACGCTACCAGGAATCAAACAACCCACGGCTCTCATCACCCGAGGGGCAGCAACAGCCAGATTTCACCATTGCTGCTATTCTCACAGAGGAACACAGCGAATGCTTTCATCTTTGCATCAGCTAAACAAGCAGAAAGTACCTAAAAGAGGCATGAAAGGATACAAAATGATATGAAATTAGGGCACATCCAAAGTGCTGTGTTCATGTGACAGCATTACTAAAAATATATATATATATTATATATTTAAAAAATCTTTTGCACGTGTGCAAGACAGAGCTGCCAGCACCTGGGGTGACATTTCTCCAGGAAACCTCACCCCCTGGCACGGGTGAGCACCAGGATCACATCACTCCCTCGAAGGAGGGACTTCAGGGCAGCAGCGAGACCCCCCCCAGCTCCCGGGTGACTTGCAGCAAAACCCTCCGTCCCTGCTCTTTGGTAAGGCTATCCCTTCCGCCCTGCTCTCTTTGTGAAGTGTCAGTTTTGGCCCCTTATCTACGGGGGAGATTTGCTAACCGAAAGAAAGGAGCCGTTACTCCAAAGACATTCTCAATCTTCATCTTAAAGGTAAGGTCAAGCAGGGAACTCCCTGGCCCGCAGGGGAACTCCCTTGGGTTCTCCTAACAAAGGCATTGCCAGTTTTGGGTGGAAGTGGGGCTGAAGGACGCAGCTCTGCTCTGCCCATAGGTTTCAAGGAAGGGCCTTCCCTTCAAGGCTAAAATGTGTCATAAACAGGAGCACTTTGCAAGCAGTTTTGACCATTTTAGCAGCAGATCCACCTAACAATGACCTTCTAACACATTCACATTGGTCCCACACAAAAAGAACCCAAATACCAACACAATGGGCTGCCCAGAAACATCCCAGTTTGCTGGGCTGACAGCGGGGCACAGCTTGAGTACCAGCAAATGGAGTGAAACTCCAGTACCCTTCACAAAGAGATTATTTCTGAGCCAGGGATGTCTAAGAATGTTTAAGAATCACAGTTCACAGGGCTTTGGGTCCTCTTCTTCCTGTCTTCAGATGCTCGGAGACAGGTCATCATCACACCAGCAGCTGAGGTTCTCTGACCCAAACGGCAGCGCTCTGGCTCTTCCTCGGGTGATCTCAGACAGAACCAGCAGCTCGAAATGCAGACGCTCGGAAGAAGTGACACATTTCTCTGGCGAACACACCAGTGGAGCTGGGCAGAGCAGCATGAACACTGGCAGCCCCACAGACTACGCAACCAATTGTTCTTCTGGAGAAACACTCCTTTGGGCTAAGAGGCACCTCTCATTTGTAAACACGTCTGCTGTAAACCCATATAATGACCTGTATTGTCACATGGAACTGCTAACCCCACAACTACAAGAAAACTGATGCATTTCACTCATTCCCAAAGCTATTCTCTGTCTGAACTAACACAACACTATAAAACCCACACTGGCGTAACAGACGAGCTCTCCCAGCTCCCATCAGATCAGCATTGATTACAGAGACGCTTCCCAAAGAATTAACCTGACAGTGGACGAAGGAAAGAGGATCAGCCCGCAAACGTAATCCTCTCGTCTGATATTTCAGCTGACTGCCACGGTGAGTAAGGAGAGGGATATGAACACCTATAAAATGCTGACAGGCCAGCAGACACAGCCGCAGCACCTGAGTCCAGAGTGGTAGGATTTCAAATGCTGAGCATTCATCCAGGAGTTACATTTTTCCTCAGCAGCCCCCCGCGTCGGTAACAGCACCCAATGCAGCATCGTTTAGCTCACAGCTCCACCTTTCCCCAAAAACGTGTGTGAAGAAAACAGGTTTGGTCCCCTTTCCCCTGCCCCAGCTATGGAAGGGTTTGTACTGTTAATTAACAGTCATTATAAACAATTATAAAAAAATAAAGCTTGAGCACTGGTAAGGTGATTCCACTGGACTTGCACCCCTTGGTCATTCTGCACAGTTGGTGGCACTGGTCCCAAATCACCTGGAAAAAAGAAGACACCCGGCGTCAGCATGAGCATGTTCAAGGCGACAGATCACTACCAACCTCACAACAGCTGGGGGAGCTGAGAGGCCAGGCAGCGAGCAACGCCGAGCTTCCATTCCTCCTCGGCTTTAGAACATCATCCTCCAGAGAAATCCAGCTTGCATGATCCATGGGCTGAAAGCACATTGCTGCGAAAGCAGGAATGGATGTCCCAATGGGACATCCGTGAGTTTTAGCTGCCATGTGACTTGGGAGCAATTTCTAAACTGAGAAAGAACAGGAGTTTTTGTTTTCCCATCTCACACAGGAAGGCTCAGGCTGGGCAGGAGCGCTGCCTCTCCCTCCCACGGGCCTGCGAAACACGAGGCACAAAGCAAACAGGCGTACGTCCTCTCCAGTGCGCTCGGTCAGAAAACGAAGAAAAGCGAGATAAAGTCTGTGTGCCAACGCGCAGAGACCACGCACTGAAGTTTAATTTATGCAAATCTGGTTATAGGATCCGTGCCAAAGCTCCCACATCTTTAGAAAAGGACTCGTAGCCCCTCGCAAGGGAAAGAGAAACATACAAAAAACCCGCTTACCGCCTCAGATTTTTCGTTTCAAACACCGTGTCCTCGTCGCTGTCGAACGAGGCCATCTCTATGTTCTCATCGTAATTCGACAGAAGGCCGTACTTCTTCCGCTGAGGTTTCTTCAACCTGGAACGAGTTTTGGGCTCATTTCGGGGTCCCTCCGACCTGAGGCTGAGGGACAGAGAGAGCACAGGGTGACCATGCTGCCACAGCACGGGTCTGTGGGGGCCTTCATCAGCCAAAAAGGGCAAAAAAGAGCGGCACCGGCAGTTTTATCGCTGCTAATTACCTTTGGTAATTAACAGTGGCATGAATTTATACACGCTGTCAGAGGGATGCACAGGGAAACGCCTGGCAAAGGGAGGAAGAGGGGGATCCAGGGATAACAGGGCACAACCCCGGGGGCTGGGGGGGGACCGGGCCAAGGAGGGGCACAGCCCCGCGCCACGGGGGGGGACCGGGCCGGGTGTCACCGGGCCGGGGGGTACCGGGCCGGCCCGCACTCACCGGAACGCCCTCAGGAGGAAATAGAGCGCGGCCACGGCGGAGAGGGCGCTCAGCACATACACCGCCCGCTTCAGCACCGGCAGCCCCGACCCCGCCGGCAGCACCGACCCCGGCGTCGGGCCCGGCCGC
>VYZM01023037.1:0-45739 GCA_013398915.1 Dromas ardeola | reverse complement strand
CCTCGTTGGCCTGTCTTTCCTGATAGGCAGAAAGCTCACGTCAAAGCACTTTCCAAATCTTAAACATAAGCAGTAAAAGTGAATACCAAAATTATTAGGTAGCGATAACGGCCTCATGCTGTTGCATACTACTTTGTACAGATTAGTTCGTCCCTACTCTGCATCAGTCATCCTTGTTGTGTGTCTTCCTCCCCTATCTCTGTTCCTTTCCCCTGTGTTTGGGTGGGGTTGGTTTTGTTATCTCTGCTCCCATGTTTGGGAACAAGCAGACAGTGTTCTCCCTTCCCTTTCCTTCACCCAGTCTGCTGTCTGGCAAATAACCTTCCTCTCCCTGTTGAGGTGTCAGACCAGAGCAGAACTACTGTGGGTGCTGGAAAAAGTTCTCAAGTCTCAGGAAAGACGTGGGTGAAGGAGAAGGTTATGTTTGGGGGAGAATCCCATTTTACAAGAAAGTGTGAGAGACTTTATTCTGTGTCCCTAGACTCTATTTCAGCCTGTGCTGTGCAGTGAGTGAGATCGGGTCTATGAGGAACAAACTGAGGCTTTGTGGTACACATCCCAGACATCCCCAAATCCCTGCACTGTGGTGGTGGTGGAGGGGTAACCTGGTATGGTTGTGAAAAATTGGAGTGGTAACTTCCATCACTACAGCATGACCATGTTTGAGAGTTACTCTATCTTACTCTGTTAAGGCAATGAGGACTGATTTGCATAAGCAGAGGGTTATTGAGAAATAGCTGTTTGCGGATACATGTGATCTGATTAACTGTTGCTCTCAGTTGTACATTCCTGACCACATCTGCTGTACGCACAACACAAGGTCGTGCTTCCCTCTCTGCGGTCACGCAAAAAAGGGGAAAAAAGAGAGAGAAAGAAGAGGGAGCCTTCTTGAATTAGATACAGTGTGGAAGAATTTTTCTAGACCTGAGGGACTGCTTTGCTTTTCAAGGCAGTGTGGAGATAGAGAAGCACTGGAAGGTGAAAAGGGGAAAACAGGCAGAGCCAGAGATCTCATTTTATTGTATCAACTGTATTTCAAAGTAGACCTGGTTTGAACCAGGGCACGAGTACATGTAAACAGGCAGAATCCTGATGTTACCAATGCCTTGCAAAACATCTCTATTCTTCAGTTTGCTTACCACATTTTTTTGTTTGGAATATTATAGCAGGAACATGTTATGTTGTGTTACTCCTGTATAAACATTATGCTTTGTCAAAGATGGATTGACAGTTCAGACTTCAAGGATATATACTGCTAGTATGTGAAATTATGTATTGATAGCTATAAATGCTTGTTGCTCAAGAAAAAAAGAAAACGTAAAAATGGAGGCAGAAGTGGGGGCAGGGGGAATAGGATTATGGGAATCTCTTGCTCCTCCAAAAGTACATTAAACATGAGATTTAGTTTGCTGAGTGTGTACCGTGAAACAATGCATCAAAAAGAAGCCAAATAAACCTTCTTTTTTCTTTCAGGAAATTACTAGGTTTGATTTTGTCACAGCTATGTCAAAAATTGTCTTGGTTTGACTAAATGCCAGAAAGCTCTGGCAGAGCCAGAAGGTACTGGTTAGTGTGGTGCTATATATTAAAAGGATTTTGTTACCACTCAGTGTCCATCCATCTTAATAATACATTGTTTCAGTTCAGGCTGTTATTTCTGCTGTGTGGCGGTCTTCTTAATATCTTTAATTCAGTATTTATTTTTTAATTTCATTTAATGAAAATCATCTTTCATATCGATAAGGTGTGGTTCAAGCTTCTGATAATAATGGATTTTGGTTTGTGAGTTCACTATGTTAAGGCTTCTCTCTGCCATATCACCCTGCCTTCTGTGGGCAACTAGGATAATCAAAAAATGTTAACAGTAGTGACTTCAGCTGGAGTTTGAATTCAGTTCTAGACATGTAATAGCGGAACAGGGCTTCTTATACATGCTCTACTCCTTACTTTGGGTTGTTTTTCCAGAAGCTGTTATTTAGCAATTACATGTGCTGAAGAGAACTGCACTTTTTTAATTCTGTAAAACAGAGGTACATCTTACTGGTGGGCTTTTTGTTTGAAAAAGCTGTGGAAGAGTTATAACTAAAAGGTAACTAGAAAAACGGTAAATTCCTTGATCTTATAAAACATTATTAATATGCTAAGTAGAATACCTAGATGAGAGGGTGAGTCGTGCATACAAAACTTACTCTGGGAAAAATTGCTGTTGCAAATCTATGTTACTTATAATTGACGTTTTTTAGGTTCCAGGAAACCTATTTTACGACATGATCTGAAAGCTGTAACCAATGATGTGACCAATGCAGGAAACAGAACTATAACTTTTATGATTGTAAGTTCCCCAAAACTTGGAAGGCTGATCAGAGTAAATTCTGATAATACCACTCAGGAAATCCTCAGTTTTACGCAGTCTATGGTAAGCATTTACTTTATAATAACTAGTTCAGGAGTAGATTGTAACTTCAAAGGGCATCTCAGTTGCTTGTTCTTTGTCTGATCCAGGAACCAGGCATATGTGACCCATCAGTGCAATCACCGAGATTTGCTGTGTCATTAAATATCTGGCAGCTAGTAATGAACGCAAGAGGAGCCTTTGTTCCTCTCTGCTTGGATACTCGCAGGGTCTTGGCAATTTCCACTGTTTTGCTTGTAACAGTATTTTTCAAGAAGAGCTGTTCTGGTGCCATTAACCAGCAGTCCGAGGTTGGAAGCCTTTAGTTTTTGGCAGAAGGAACAGCCTTTTGCTCTATGAAAAGTCCAAGTATCGGATTAATTTCAGCTGTACACAGTCCTCATGAGTGTCCCCAGGAGGACTTTTATTGACTTGATTGGCTCTGATATTAAGTGTTTTAACAATCTTAACTGTGATACAGGGTCCCATACTTGAATGACTAAAACGTGGCAGCTCATGTAACTTGATGGAAAACACTCTTTTTCAACTGAAAAGAAATTACTTATGTCTGTGTGTGGAGTCTTAATCTAACTGTGTGCTCTGTGCGTAGAAAGTTATTCTCAGAAAATCTAATTGGGGAGATAAAGGGTGCTCAATCTTCTGACCCTGCTGGAGGGAAAATTAAGAGATAATTTGGTCTCAATCTACATTTACAGATTGTAAAAGTAGCTGTTTGATTTAGTGTTTGAAGGAATGAGAAAATCTATTTGCCAGAAATTGAAACTTGTCCAATAAAACCCGGAAAAAAAGGTTGATATTTTTATTAATTATCATCAGACTTTGAAAGAACCTGACCAAGGACTGTGGTGAAATAAATCTCCACTGGAACTTTGTAAGATGAACACAGAATGTTTCTCTTGAAACTATGTTCTAATCCCATTATGTTATTGGTCTTGTTGCAGTAGTTCCTGAGTTTTGTCTTGCACTATGATGGAGATGAACTGTATAATGACACTGTTCCCTTCTGTTTCTAAAATGTGTGATTTTTATGAACATTAGATGAAACAGTTAAGCATGTTACACAGAAAGTCTTTCAGCTAAGGTTTTGAAGTTTTACGTTTTTAGCCTATGGATATGATCTTTACACATGTTTATCAGACAGTGCCATGTCAGAACATGCCACATTCTGTGTAGTTTTAGTTCTAACTAATGTATAGCTAACTTTCCTTTGAACTTTGTAAATTGTGTAAGGATTTGAGCTTAATAATAATGTGTATGCTTTTCTTCTCTGTCGGAGGTGTTTGTATTGGCCATTTTAACTTCGAACAAATAGAGCTAAGTGACTTATTGCAGGTAGAATTAAGGTATCCTGAGAAGCTTGCTGTTTATTCTGGTAGAGAGTGAGGTATAAGGGGAAGAAAAGCGATCCTAAATAAACTTTCACTGTCTAGCATGTTGTAGCCACATGAAGATGAACATCAGTGAGAAAGTAACATCGGTATTACAAACAGTGTATATTCTCCATGTAATGGAGAATAAGGCATTCAGTTTCTGTTTGTTGATAAGAAGCTTGTAAATCTGATTTGAATTGAAAATATTTTGTGTTAGCTTAGTTCTTTGGGTTTTCATTGACTTCATTCTGGCTTGTGGAACTTGAAATTTCACTTCTGAAAAGTACCATGCAGCTGGCTTATAAAAGTAGTTAGCACTTTTGCTATGGTGCTGAACTCTTCACTGTGCCCTGTGGTTTGTTGCTTTGTTGCCAAAGGAAAAAAGACAAAAAGACTTGAAATCACTGTTACATTCCACGAATTTTTTTCGCAGACAGTTGTTGTTCAGCCAATATAAGAAAATTAATTGTGCATTAAACACACCTGAACAACACAGTAGTTTTTGACATGATGTTTGGTGTTTTTTTTTCTCTGCCAGTATTTTCTATGGTATGCTGGAAGTATTTTCATCTTGCAGCAAGCCACAGTTTCTTCATTGTATTTAAAAATCACTACAGAGGTAAAACACAGAAATCATCACCAATTCCATTCTCTTTTTAGCCCAGATATTAGCATGGGCTTGCAATTGAAAAAAAAATAAAAATCTTATTTATTATGATTGAGACTAAACACCCCTGAATTTAAAGGATGCATATTGTGCCTGTTCATGTTACAAATATTTACTTTCTCCAACTTGAAGTCCTAGAGACATGCTTTGGAAAGTTATCCCGAAGGAACGTATCCTTGTAATATCAATTCTGTTTGTTTTGTTCTGTAATAGCCATTAAGAATTAAATCAATATCGGGAAAGTGTAAACCTGGAGATGTGCATACAGGATTTTATCACATCAGTCTGAATTTTTTAGACAATAAGTTGGGGTGGTTTTGAGGCTGCTGAGAAAACCGACCCTGAAAGCCCTGCTTCCCTAGTGATCTCGGTGGGGGCTGTTGCTGTTATTTCAGGATTAGCTCTCTGGATCTGTAGTCACAGCTCAGATTCTGTACTGCTAAAGTGCTTCATCTGTGATAGCAGGAGGTGTTTTTTGTTTTCTTTTTTCGCACCTTTCAAGCATACGTGATGGGAACGTGTGTTAATGAGTTCCTTCAGGGTCTTTGCAAGCTGTGTAGAGTATGTTACAAACAGTAAACTCAGAACCGGCAGCATCTCAAACAGGGATCTCTTTGGCAAGCCAGGTCACTAGTTGCCTGGGAAGCTGCCAAGGATTTAATAGGTATAGCTGTCTTCTCTTCAGGTCAGTGAATGAATTATCAAGACCAGACGCTGAATCTACTGGATGAGATTTAGTAAGTGTTCTAGTCTTGCAGTTATTAGGAATGCTATTACAGTTTCAATGTATTATGGTATCGATCTTAAAGTTCGCGTGTAGTTCCAGCTGATGAGAATCCTAGTCTGAAAATACTGCCTTTTTCTTTGGGGCATAAAGAGTTAAATGGTTATATCTTGCATAAATGTGTGTTTCTCTGAAGATTTACTGCAGTATTTTGCAGTACTTTGAAGCTTAAATCCTCACAGTGGGACTGATAGGATTGTCTTGAGTGTGATGATCTGCAAGGTTGGTGAAGGCAGGTAGAGGGCAAGCCAGGTTCCTTCCTCTCTGTTAGGAATCCCCATCTTGCTGTCACGTAGAAATTTTCCACTAAGTAATCCCATCGCTCTTTGGTTATAAAAGAGAGTTTATTTCAATGGTCCTTGCACCTCCTTCTTGTTTCCATAGTCTCTTACCAAGTTTTTTTAGCTATTCACCATGAAATATCTGCATCAAAGTCTTTCGTATGCATTTTCAGGACAATGAGCCCAACCCCACTGGTATCCTTATAAAGAAAAAACCCTAGACATATGATGCTTCAGTTCACTAAAGATACAGTCCAGCCGAGCTCCTGTTCACCATTACCATTGCTAGTTTGAAATAAGCTTCTCAGAGTTTTATATCTCTGTTCCTCGCCTAAGGCCTTTACTAACCATTCATGCCCAGTAACATTTCACCTACATTCAAGTAAGCTTGTCTGGCAACACAGAGTCCATCTGAAGATAAAGACAAATGCAAGTTAATCTCAGTGTAAGTTACATATACTCTGTGTGTGGACTAAGGTACAAAGGCCTCTCTTGAACAATGTTCTTAAGATACTATTTTTTTCTCTCCTTACACTTCTGTATTTAAAATTATTCTCCTCTCATACCTATGGCTTTTCTTTACCCTAAACAGGTGGATGAAGGTGTGATCATGTATGAGCACTTACATGCTGAGTCAGCTGTGTGGAGTGCAGAAGATTTCTTTACATTTACTGTCTCCTCTCCACCATCAGCTCTGGACCTCCAGGTGTTCCATATTGTCATTTCATATGAAATTAACAGGCATGATCGGAACAGTCGTCTTCTGGCAAATACAGGTAAAGATGTTGTCCTGTTTGGGCTCCAAATTGTGTTCGATCTGTTAGGGTACCCAGGAACAGATGTCAAAAAAACAATGGTTACTTTCTCTTCAGTAACAAATGACCAGAATACTTTTGTCACAGAGTTTACTGTAGATAGTAGCTTGGAAAACTGCATCACTGCATCTTTTAAAAATGAGATTAACTACCTATGTTTGAGCCTTCTTACCGCTGTAGTGGATATTCTCCATTTGGCTATAATGGTAGGTGAAAGCCCTGTCAGGAGCTTTGAGATATTGATATTTCTTTAATCTTAATGTATGCATCAATGGAAAATCTTGTCTCTTATATGTGACTGTATTTTAAAAATAGTGGTAATATATTTTTAGCCATGACATATGGAAATCAAGGATACCATTGAAGGAGACATTTTTCTGAGCATCATCGGTATTTGCTATCTAATTTCTGAAACATTGCAACTGTAAAATAGTAAATTTCTAAGATTCTCTTTTCCTTTTTGCTAGGTGCCGTAGTCCAGGAAGGAGGTAGAGTATTAATCAACAAAACAAATTTAGATGCTTCAAATTTATTGATTAAGCTATCTGAGGTAGAGCGCTTCATGTATGAGGTCTGGTATCAAGTTGTATCTTTACCCCAACATGGCATGATTGTTGTTGGAGAAAGAAATGTTTCCAAAGAAAAACCTAACTTCTCCCAATACATACTGAACAAATTTGGAATTGCATACATACACGATAATTCTGAATCACTTAATGACAATTTCACTTTTGCTGTTTGGTTAAACCTAAAGAGCAAGCCTGCAACAAAGCCCCATACCGAAGTTTTAGAGGAGATGTTTAATATCACTATTGTTCCAGTGAATGACCAAGCTCCAGAATTGAAGACTAAAAGGCTGCACTTGAAAGTCCTGCAGGGAGATGTGTCAGTGCTGGGGTCAGAGAATCTGAAAGTTGAAGACCTAGATAACACCCCAGCCGAGCTGAAGTACACCATTGTTAGCAACCCCAATAATGGTTATTTAGCAATAAAAAGCAATCTTAGTGTCTCTATAAAGGATTTCACACAAGCTGATGTCGACAATGGTAAAGTTTGGTTTGTACAGGATGGAAGTTCATCTTCTGGAGTGTTTTATTTCAGCGTGACAGATGGTAAACATCGCCCTTTATACAAACTATTCAGTCTTGAGGTCATACCAATCGCTCTTGTCCTTGTCAACCTTACCAATGTTGCACTTCCACAGGGCCAGACATCTGTCACTATTACTAACGTGCAGCTTTCAGCTGTCACAAATGGAAAAAGCACCAATATCACGTATGAAATAACAAAACCACTCAAATATGGGCACCTGATGATTGGAAATGAGCAGGTTACTAAATTTGAACAGGCAGATTTGTACTCCGGAAGGCTGTCTTACCACCTGACAAATCTCACTGCGTCCAAAGAAGAACTGGAGTTTATGCTCTTTACAGCAGAAAGCAATCTAACAGGACAAGTGCTGAACATCACAGTGAAGCCTTTAGTGCAAGTTGTATCCGACATGCAGATTTCAAATCAAGCAGCTTATAAATTCAGAAACAGTGACCTGGATGCTTCTGAGCTAGCTAATTTGACAAATAGTAATCCTAGATTTGAAGTGATAGTGCCCCCATCTCATGGAAGGATTGTAAAGAAGAGGTTCGTGAATGATGTAATGTTCGAAGATGTTCAGACATTCACCCAGGCTGACATTGATAGTGGTATTGTTCTTCTAGACATAGACACCAATATGACGGGCATTGATCTGCTAAATGACTCATTCACGTTTATACTCAGGGCAGATGCTGTGCAGCCTGCTGTCGGCTATTTTCAGTATTCCATTGTGCCATACAGTCCTCCACTTGTGCAGGGCTTTACAGCCGAAGTGCCTTCCATAACCATCATGACCACTTTAAAGGTTCACACTACCTCAAAGGATGAGCCACCAGCCTCCTCTCAGAATGAAGAAACTACAGCAGCACCACAGAAGACTGGACCAACCTTGTGGCCAGAGCGGAATCACTGGGGAAATCTACATGAGGAAGGTCCACTGCTAAATCTGGCAATGGGAACAAGTGGATCTGCGGGGACTAAGACCACAACCCAGGTTAATGCCAGGAGTCCCAGAGAGCAGGCAGGTGAAAGCAGCAACCCTTGGTACATCATTATCCCCCTGGTCCTGGTGTCTGTGCTACTCATTGTTGCTGTTATTTCTGTGTGCATTTTGCTAATGTGTCAGAAGAAAGAGAAGACAAAACCGCTTGCCAAAAGTCAAATGGATGCAGTCCTCAGTAATCCAGATCGATGTCTGGAACGGAGCTTGACTGTACCCAGTGTTACAGTGACTCCTCTCCTGAAGGGGGTTGAGAGAAGTACAGCCTCAACATTTGTGACAGTAAGACGTGAACAGCTGCTTCCTGCAGTGGTTTCTCCGACTGTGGAACGGTCTCTGCAGAACAGCTGGTTAAACCTTGATCCTGAAATGATCCAATATTGTCGAAAAACAAACCCAACTTTGAAGCGCAATCAATACTGGGTGTAGTTATGGCCAGTTTTGGTCATGCTAATTGATGTAGTATGGAAAAGAGAGTATACATTGTTGACATATAATTTGTTATTACACTTATTTATTATAGGTCAAATGATGCACTGTTTGTTAGTTGAGTGCCGAATACCTGTGAAATAATAATAATAAAAATCTTACTGATTATGGTGGCCATAAAATAAGATTTACAGTTGGTAATTCAGCAAAATTCCAACGTAATTCGGTGCAGAATTTGGCCCTATAGATTTTGAGTGCACCCTGTGTATGCAATATTTTTTATTTCCCATGACACGAGTAAAATAGAATGTTCTGTCATGGATTATGTATTTTTTATATAATTACTTTTTTTTGAAGAACCAAGTTTTCTATAAAGGTCTTGTATTCTTTCTTGACGCACCACTTTTATTTGAAGAACTTCCAACTGTTTCTATGAGTGATTGCCAAGGTGCTAATCTCAGTAATGTCATTTTGACCCAAAGGCTATTCAGAGGCCAGTACTAAAGAAACAAAGCTGTGATTATTTTGACAGGTGTTCATACGGGTCTCTGAACTGGAAATCTAGAGTTCAACTCACCAATGATAGTACAGCAGTGATGGTATATACGGATTCTAGTAAAATACTGTGAGATGTTGTTTGTTCTTCTGTTTTTCCTCATTTGATGCCGAACTTAGCTTTTAATGTCTGCAGACTGGTAAAATGCATCCATGACCTCTAATCCACATGGCAAAAACTGTGTATCTGCCAGTCAGCCTGTCTGCTGAACTATCTTTAGGCTTAGGTTATGTCTGGAAATGCATATCAAAATTCCCTCCTCCTGACAAAGGGCTAAATTCTGCCGTCAGTGAAGCCAGCACAACTCTCTCTGGAGTCTGGGCATTCAAGCAGATGACAGTAGAATCAAGTCTTCTTGCTGCATAATATCATGTATTGTGGAGCTACCGACAGAAACTATGCTATGAGGAAGTACATATCACTGTCTCAAGTTTCACAATTTACCCTTTTTCTCCCAAAATACTGAACACACGTGCGTTACACACTATGACAAGTACTACCTACTCTAATTTCACTCTGGTGGTAAAATGTGCAATAATTTTGCTGCGAAGGGGATATTTTCATAGTTTTGGAAATCCCAGCTCAATGGTGATGTGCAGTCTCCATTTAAGGTACAGTCTTCCTTCAGCTGTGGACAACAGCAAAATTCTTGTTGACTTCCGAGAATGTACTGACTTCAAGGGAATAAACTAACCACTAACTTACTAACCACTGAACTTCATATCTATTTTTGTACTTTTTTTATTGTTACAGCTTCCAGTTAGCTTCTCTGTAAAACACCGTGCTCAGTGTCAGGATGCATCTCAGCACTGCACTCAGTTAACACTGGAATACCATTTTTGTTTGAGCCTGGGTACTGCAGTTTTTGCTTTTATAGAACAGATGCATGGGCCTCAACATCCTCGGTGCTATTCATTTCACACTACTTTGTTTTGGATGATTTTATTTTTGTTGTTGATGATTAGCTCTGTTTCTGTCATTTATATATTTCATTACGGGAAATTTTCACCTGTGAGGACAGCCAGACTGAGTCTCTGCTCACTGCTGTGTCTGGGAACTAAACACAGGACCAGTGGGGGGAGTCTTTCTCATCTGTACCACCTCTGCCGTGGTCAGCCAGGATTGTGGTGCATTTTGAAGTGGTGTATTTTTCAGAGCCCACTTCAAGGAGAGTAGTCCTGGTCAGTGGAAAATACGCAAGCCACATCTTCAGCTGGGCAAGTGAGTAGAGCATTAGAGACTAAAGCTATGAACCCTGTATATGCTCAAACTAAAATGTATTTGAACCCTGGTACAGAGTTTTTATTTCTCTGTCATTCCTTTTTTCCCTGATGCCAGCATGAGCAAGTTTGAATTCAAACAGTGCAGTCAGTGTAAAAGGCTGGAGTGTTCAGGTGTCCCGGATGGACCGCTGCAGACCTGCATTGTAGACCTTTTCTGCTTTTCCAAAGAAAAACTTTGGGACTGTTCTTAGAAACTCTCAGACAGAGAGGTGGTGCTGCCAGCCATCGCAGGAACACCCCAGCGTCCTCTGTGGAGGTGCAGCTGTACGTCTCTTGCCGTTTCCTGAGTCCTCTTCTGCTAACACCAAGCAGAGAGAAGCTTCCTCCAGATCCCAGCTGTCAGCTACAGCCTGCCTCCGATGCCTTCTAGCCGGTAGCAGGAACCGGATCCCTTTACACATCCTCCAAGGAGGAGCAAAGGATTATAACCCCACACTTCCCTGACACTTAAAGAAGTCTGTCTCGCATTTCCCTACCACCGAGACCTCCCTGTCAACAGCAAAAGAGGCGTCATACTCCAGTACCTACCGGGAGACCAAGCGATAGGCCTACAAGTTTGGTACCAAAATAATTGCAGTGGTGAAAACTGCTGCGGTCTGGTGACAGAAGCCACGTTCTGGACCTGTGACAGGCTGAACAGAAATGTGGAAGTGAAATGTGTGCTTAATGAGATTTTGCTAAATGTACCGTTGTAAAGGCAGGTGTGCCCGAAGTAGCTGTGCTCAGTGTGCCGTGGAGATGGAACGCAGGACTGCTGAAGTGCTGGTGGTGGTAAAAAATTAAACCACGAGATAATAGTGACTGAGTCAAAAAAACAGCAATGCAATTAGAACTCCACAATTGAACGGGCATTCTTGAGTTTTCAGCATTCGCATGGTCTGAGCAAGAAATTGTACGTGAAAAAATACAGAAAAGGTAGTAGAGTTTTTGCTGGCCTTTTTGGCATCAGCATAATGGGCTGAACTCTTGTTCTCTGTTTCCAAAATGCTTTTGACTCACAACAGTTCATTTCAAGTAGATCAGGCGTTACGGAATTATAGCTTGAGCATTGGGCACAATTTTTAAAAGCACTGAGGCTGTTTTGTTTTGGTTTTGTTTTAAATAAAACCAGACAAAATACCTAATTCATCAGTGAAGTATGCCAACATTCAGTTTTCTGCCTTGGTTGGTGCTACTGTGAGACAATTGTGCTAAAATGCCTGCCATGTTATGGAACGTTTTAATGAGATCTTTATATCCGTATAAATTATATTGTGTCAGTGATTACTGGGTTTCATACAAAATGCAGAGGTAATATTGTAACTGGTAACTTTGTTATGGATTTTGCTTTAATATCCTACCCCGAATTCCCAGTAAAAAAAAATAAAATCCAGTTGCATTAATGCAAGCTTTCCCTGTGGACAATACAGAATAATCTTTGTCAGAGGACAATTATCTTGTTCTTGCATAGATATTTTATATAGGTGAGAGGAGTCAACTCTGGAGGAGCTGGGGTCACTGGCTGAGCTAGAACTCCAGCTTTGAGGTGGTAAAAACTCACTGGAAGCAATTTCATCCTGGGTTTCCTAAATAACAATCAATATAGAAAATCCCCAAGATAAACATTTTGTACGTATGGATTCTTTTTGTGATTCCAGGAACATACATAGTTTATGGTCAAGATCTGGTTTGAATTTTTTCGTTGTTTCACTTAACCTTGAAGTTGTGTGTTTTGTTTAGTGAAGGTGGGGTTTTATGGAGGATTCCCTTTCTTACCAAATGCAGTTCTAAACTGCAGCATGAAAGTGCCTTGAAAACATATATAAAATCAATAAATTGTCTTGTTTATAATCCACACACTTATGTTTTTGTGCTTTCTTTAAAGACCTGTAAAGCACTGCAGCCAGCGCAGAAACACAGCAGGATCCCATTGCTAGCCACAGCATTCTTCCAGGTTTTCTGATGTTTATTTTTTAAGTTGCACATGTGCTGAGATCGATGTTGCGCCGTGCCCAGCGTTGTGCCTCTAACATAATGCATGTGGCCGGACAAGGGGAGACATCTCATTGTGCACGTACCTGGCTGTGTTTAGCACTTGTATGAAGATTAACATAAAAAAAATGCATTGATTTGAACTTGCTCAAACAGGACTGCTCTGGGTTTATTTAATTTATTTAATTTAATTTATTTTATTTAATTAATAACAGTTTTTATGTTATTTCACTGCACATGCTGAGAAGATTTTAAAATATCAAATTCCTAAATGTTAATACGTTAGTGCTGTTTTGTCATAAAAAAATCTTTGATTTTTTTCGTCTCTAAAGTTTGTCAGATTATCTTTTAATCTCGATCAAAAATACGCACTCACTCCGGCTTCACACTAAATGCATTGTTTGACCTGATTTTGATTTTTTGTTAATCAGAACTTAGCTGGTTTTCAGTTGTTCCCGTAACTCAAAATAAGGAACTTTTGTCTTGAGATGTCGGAAATGCTGGTGGCCCAGTGGAGCAGCTTCCCCTGCGCCGTGGCTCAGCGTTCTGAGGGCAGAAATGTGTGTCAGCAGTAGCGGCGCTCAGTCTCGGGGTCATGTCCCCTTCCCACAGCCCTCCTACAATCAGAAGATGTTGGTTTGGGAAGAAAAGAAAATAGGACAGAAATGGTCATAAACCATTTATGTTTTCCTTTTTATTAAAATATTAGTAAGGGCCAGCTACCACTTTTGCTGCAGTAGCCTGCTACTACCTCCAGGGCCAAATTCAGTAGTGGATCTACATATGTGTCCTGAGCTACAGGCCTCCGTCCTGCTTGCACCATTTTTTTCAAGTCAGTCCTTGTGTTGTTATGTTGAAGTACATTCTGTGAATATTTTTAAACGGGCTGAAAATAATTGTCCTGGCATATTCGATGGAAACTCTATTAATTTATCTTCGCTCTTTTCAAGCTAAATAATTGCTGCCAGAGCTTGCATATCCCAAATGCAGTCCCAGAACAAAATGTTCTTTCATTGCAACTGGTGAAGTCCATAGTTTCACATCTGTTTGTAGGGAGACGCTGTATGGTGAAATGCTTGCTTTATGTGATCGTTTCCTCATTTCCAGTCTTGCTGCTTGGTTATTTTTGTGGTAATGCTTTATATGTGCTGGTAACCACTACTTAGGCATGAAGTCGTTCACAGACTGAGATTTTAGCAGCAAAACCTTTGCACGGCATCACGGTGAGAGGGACACCAGGTCTCAAAAATCTGTTGGGGAAAAATGAAGACTGAGCAGATCGAGCATTGGTATAGGATGATACCGAGTGTCAGAACTTCCTGCAAGAACACAGGCAATAGATCAGTATATAAATACGTGCAATTTATAGAGTGTGACTGATCACAGTGACTTGCTCCAGCTAGTACACCGTCCAACTTCATCTTGCATAGCAACTTTTATGTATGGTGCATGAAAACACATTGATGAGGAAATTCTCGAGAGAATAAAAAATAATTAGAGGAATCAAAAGTTTGTATTCCGTATACAAGTACATATTGAAGTACATATAAATGAAACGGAATCCATAATGTAGAGGCATGTAGGAAGTTGGCTTGAGACATGCAAAGCCACCAGGGAAGTTGCTTTGCAAGCAGGGGGTGCTGAGGAAGAGGCTGGTTAGAGAGGCAGGGGAAGGTAGGAGGATGGGACAGAGACAAGCTCTCTGGGGATAGACGGAGTTTCTAAAAACTAGGGAAGGTCACGTGTAAGCAGACCCATGAGCTAGTTTGAAAGGCAGAGGCGACATGCTGGGTGGTGCCTCTGGGAAGCAGAGTATGATCCACCAGGCTGCTTGGGGAGATCACCTCACTGCCTGAGAAAGGGAAGGGCAAGAATCAAGACGACAAGTTTTGTTCCCATTAGAGTAGAGAGTTGTACTTGGGAGGGGGTGGCAAGGTTTAGCAGCTCAGTTTGCTTTCTCTTCTGCTTCCCTCTGCAGCTGGTGGGAGATTTAGGAGAAGTAAGTCTCCCATGGCACGAACGTTTTGAATGTTGACTTACAAAGGTGGCTGGTTGTCAAGAAGTCCAGTTGTGGGGATTCGTCAGATCAGATCACTAAAATCCTTCCTTGTATAACCATCACCCAGTCTGGCTGAGCCGAGTTGCCTAGGTTGTTAACTCAGACGTTAAAGCTTGTTGGCAAGAATATTGCCTTAAAAATAGACCTGCAATGTTCCGAGTGTCTAGTGCAGAAAGGAACAGGGTGAACTTGCTTGAGCTTTTAACTGTAATTGCAATTAACTATTAATGGTAGATCTGGTTACCTGCAGACACTGAGAGGTATTTAGAAGTAAGGCAACAGAGGTCTTGATTTTGAGCACTGAGCTAACTAATGTAGATAAAGATGGATCTGAGCTTAGTCCGTGAAAGAAATGAAAGTATCTTAAGGACTGGTCTCATTTACACATGGTTGCACAAAGTACTGTAGAAGAGCAGCTCTAGGACTGAGATTAGACCAGGTGTAGAAGTAAGCAGAAGTGGAACGAATCAGCTAGAAGAACAACTGCTCCTTCATAGCATCTCTTAGTCAATCTGTATTGTCCATCCCATGTCCTATATGCTGCTAGGACTGCTGCAGTATAACCACCAGTGAGGTGGGTTGCCAATTTTCCTTCCCTAAATCAACTTGTTCCTGGCTGTGGGACTTAGTTTCATTTAGTCTTTCCTGTTGTGCTAATTTCTGGGATTCTGAAGATGTCTCTTTGGTCGTCCTTGGTTCTGAGTATGAGATCTGTTCTCAGAAGCCCAGTAATTCTGTGTGTGCTGCTCAAGAGCCAACAGGGTGGTAATGGTCGGTCACCGCTGATCTGTGTTGTGGCCTACTCTATAATGAATCCACAAGTTACACTTCAAAACACGTTATACCCATTTCCATTTCACTGGTTCCCCAGAGTGCCTGAAGGTTTCTACAACGGTGGGTTCGTGATGCCCCTCAGTGATGCTATAGGTTGGGAAGCAGCTCCTCGTTGCCCCGATGCCCAGCTCAGCTGCAGCACATGCTGTGCCTGTCAGACCTGGGTCATTCAACAGCCTCTCTCTTGTCGTACCAGGCTGTGTCACAGAACGAAGGCAAGAGCCTTCACTCTGCCTGACCTCTCTGTGCTGCTTCAGCTGTCAGGGAGAGGTCCTCTCTTGCATCTTGATGAGTGCAGCTGCAGAAGAAGGAGATGCTCTCAGGGGCTGTCGGGTAGCGGAGCTCTGCTCTGGTTTCACGGATTCCCCACTTCCGCCCTGATGGGAAATTCTCAGGCTGGCAGCTGTGAGCAGAAGGCAGTACTTTGCTAAGAAACCTAGATGTATCCACGTTCTGCTTTACAGTTTTAACTTCCTTTAAAAAAAAAAAATCTTTCTTTGTTATGAAACGCAAATCCACAACAAGAATATATAAGCACATACATAAATCAAAGCCTGTGCCAGCAGCAATTGTAATGGTTCGGTTGTAAAGAGTGTATCATCACCTCCCAGGTGTTAGAGCTACAGTCTGTATAGGATGGATGCACATAGCTGAACACAGCTTTGCCCATTACCTCAGTGACAGTTTAAATTGTTGTCAGTTGTGGATGGTGTCATTTTCTTCAAACAATTCTTACTGCCTGGGAGATTTACTTGTCTCTTGTTATGGAACTCTTACGTGGTTTAGTGCTCACTGGTCACAAGTCACCAATAAAAATTCCTTTAGTTTATGGGGAAGTTTGTTGAGAAGCTGTTCCAGTACATAGATTTTGGAACAGAAAATTTGTAGTACTTCAAATGATTGAAAGTCCTTGTAATTATCACCGCTGAACTCTTGGAGCTGATAAGCATATGTCAAGAAACAGCATGGCTGCTGTTGGCAGCTGCTCCAACTTCTATTGCTTTGGGAAAAAACAAATCAACCCTGATACATATGGGTAACTCTCTTTGACAGTAGAGTAGTGTAAAATAAATGGCAAAATATATTTTGCCCTAACTTCTTCACACTCTTTTCTGATCATGTGAGACATAGATCTGATTCTTCCTTGGCTATTGATATCATAAATGAAAGATAGCAAAAATTATGAGGTTGTTTGTGCAGCCAGTGCAGAGTCCACTGACACTACAGCTGCCCTTCTCTAGCAAGTGAAGAGCAGCTGTTGCTGGAAATGCGTTTTGGATACTGTTTAGGGAGATCATCCAACTGGTTACACTGACAGCACGTGCTTAACGAATACCAAAGGTGGATCTAGCAAGTTTCTCAGGAAGCTATTTTATTTTCTTGTTTACAGTTTCCACAGAGGAACGGAAGCTGTTGTTTTCCTATTGGGGGATATTTATATTTACATAGTACTCCACTGAGCTCAACTTTTTGTCCCATGCTAGAGCGGCCGACACAAGTGACTAATAGGTTCCACCCAAGCATGTGATTCGGCGTGAAGGAGATGCCTGACTCAAAGTCTCTGCAATCTGCCTTTGAAGATTCCCCAGGCACAGGAAGAAGCACGGCCTCTCTTGCCTTCGGGGCAGACACACAGGACTCCTACATCCTTTGAAAATGACGTGTGTTGGAAACGCAGATGGCTACACGGTGGATCTGTAGCCTGGCTGGTTGGAAGTGACTTCTCTGTGCCAATTTTCTCCTTCAAACCTAGCTTGGAGGGGTCTTCCACAGGGCATGTAATGGGCACAAACACTGTTGGCACCATGATGTTGCTCAGGGTGTGAAATCTGGTGTGTTGGCCATAGCCACTGATAAAAAAGAACATCTAGTGAGCTCTTTCACTCCGAGGTAAATCACAAGGACCTGGGTGTCACTCCCATTGCTTAGTTGTCACTCCCCAGTACACAGTGGCAAACATCAGCATTCACAAAACCTTCAACACTTCCAGCAGCCGGAGTAGACCGTGCTGAGTGGAGACTGGCCCTGTCCTGCAGCCTGTGGCTGGGAACCAAACTCCCTTTCATGATCCAGACCTTGTTCCTTCCTACTGGTTGGCTCAGGCAGCTCCAGGCACATTTCAGTGCTACTAGGAAAAAACTTTTTCAGATATCTAATGCTCATTTGTACTGTGTGGTTGTGTGTGTGTGTCTAACTCGCTAGCTTGCAATTTTTGTTTTTAATTTTTTTATATAAAGCCACTGACTCCCGGCGTGGTGTTGTCTAAGCATTCAAATCCTCTAGGACAAAGGCATTGCATAAATTTTCTTCTCCAGAGAACTGCCCTTAGATGTTAATGACAAGGGTTTTTTCCTCCCATTGTTTTACTTCTGATTTTTTTCTTTTCTGTTTTCAGATAAAGAGTCCCACAGAAACCGTATCATGTCTTTCTCTGCAGTCTCAGGCAAAGCAAATTTTCTGACATTTTACTGTCACACACCAGTTACCCAACAGACACACTTTCCCATTGCTTTTGCAACAATGCTTACTTTGTTTTCAAGTTTTGATGAGTTGCATTCATCTATGTCTGCTTTGTCTTGACAAGTTGCTTCCCGGTTGCTGCTCCAGCTTCTACTGTTATTCTAACATGCGATAAAAGAGCCCAGCTGGCAGCAGATGTGAATCTACCATGGCAGAGTCTCTTTCTCAGATGTGTACAACACAAAATCACACTCTTTCTTATACCCATGCTGTTTTGGAACCGCTTTACAAGAAGGTGTTTTGGCTTGTTCTTGAAAATACAGGAGACAGCCTTCACAGTACACTGCCTGAACTTGCTGCAGACCTAATTTTTATTAAATGCTGCTTTTAGGAGTGTAGGGATAATAACATGGGGTGCAGCATTCAACTTTGAATTCCCTTGTGATTTGCCATCAGTTTTCTCAGGTCAGAGCATTTCAAAATCTGGTTCTGTATTAATCTGAAAGCGTCTAAGATACAAATAGGTTGGGGACAATATTGCTAAGCACAAAGAAAGGCCCTTCAACATGTAAAAATGAGAACAATATTTATTAGGAAGCTGGTATAAAATTCTATCAGCTCAAACATTTAATGCAGTCTGCACAGCCATCTTTTACATACGGTAAGGATGGCGTGAGGTGGTGACTATGCATTGGGACAAGATGGCCCAAAAGGGGTATTAGCATTATGCTGTCATCTCTTCATTGAGTTTTGTGGGATCTCGTGGAGTTTCCTAGTGTCTTGGCTGCGCTGATACTCCTGACGATAGGTATTGTAAAATACCTAACTAAAACCACTGTCACTGAGACCAAAAGTTACTGGTCGTTCTCCTTTCTTTGTCCTCATTTCTTTAAATTCTTTAAAAGGAATCACTGGTAATTCCTTTAAAAGGTAACTTCTTTAAAAGGAATCACTGGAAGATGAGGACCAGCAACATGAATGAAGTCTAGCTTCTTCTGTATGTGTGCTTACAGGCCCTTCCTCAGGTTCAGCTTCAGCACCCTCCCGCATACCTTACACAGAAAAGCTCCAGTGTGTCCTGTGGCTGATTCAGAACTACATGTGTCCCGACAAACCAGCCAAAATGTGCCTACACCCTGGCCAGGTGGCTGCTGCCTCTTCAAATAGAGAAGATGCTGAGTTGGGCCTGTCTTTCACTCACCATGAGACACTAAATTGGGCTTCTTTCCTCTTTTTGGCTGCCAATTTTCAATGAACTTGTAAGAACTTAGCATCTTTGAGACCTTCGCACCTCTTTCAGAGTTTGCTGTTGCATTGAAATTGGAGTTGGGGGGCAGACAGGCAGATGACATAGTTGCACAGGGGTTGTTCCCTTAGAAAACCAGGCTAGAAAGTAAGAACAATTCAGAGTTCAAGAAAGTTTTCAGTGTTGCATATACTGAAAGACTGAAACATGTAAAATGGCTACACAGAAGCAATCTGGTAAAACAATGTTTTGTAGATAGCTGAAGAATGAGGAATTAGGTTTTAAAACGTGTTCTGTGATTGTCAAAGATAAATACTATTACCACCCTGCTCCCTCTCCTCTTCCCTGTGGTGCTCTTAGTTACTGGGCTTTTTTTATTTTCCTTTTGAACCCCTTTTTTCTTTGCTGTTCTTCAGTTGAAATGGGAGACTGGGCTTCTGGAAAACCTCCATCGATGTTCACACACAACTGAATCTGAGGGAAAAGACTGTAAGTCAAAGTGGAGTTTGCCTCCTCCTAGAAAGCAGTGACAGTGAACAGGAACTACAAATGACTACAGATGACAGTAGAAAACCAGTTCAGCCTGATCTGCAACCAGTGCTTTAGATCAAAGAGGATAATCCTTGGCTTGGTTGGATTAAGGAAGAAGTATTATCTCGGTGCTGCATTGATGGGAGCAAAAAGAAGCAGATTTTTCAATGCTGATGTCCATTTTTGGAAAAGTATTAGAAGTAGGAAAGAAACCCAAAAGACAGTGATTTGGTGAGGGGGAGTATTTGAGGGAATAAACCTCCCTCTCTTATGAGAAGACTAATAAACTGCAATTGTTTTGCTTGAAAAAAGAATGACCGAGATCTGGCTTGATGATAGGCTGGAAGGTTAACAGGTAATACAGGTAATAAAAAAAGGTAGTGTTAACTTTGATGTTGACTTGAAGAAATTTAAAAATAACAGGAAACGTTTCAGTGTGAACAGCTTAACTATTGCAAAAACATACTTGGGAACATCATCATGCGTTTGTTTATTTGGAAGTCTTCAGTTTAAGCCTGTAAGTCTTTCTTAAATATGTATTGCAACTCAAAGACATTTATAGGCTTAAACAGACTCAAAGTCTGAAAATTTATGGACTCAAGGATTGAGTCGAGCCTTGTCAAGCAGAAGTGCCCTGGTGAAAAAATTACATAAAAAAAGAATGCCAGCTGCCAAGCAAAGAGATCCTGCCCACCTCATCTGTTTGGGGAAGGGGAATGAATGGGCTGGCCTATCTTGATGCCTGAGCACATCCCCCTGGGCACAGCAGATGGAATCTCTCCTTCCTGGCCTCTCCTTTCTCCCATCCCAACAATCTTCAGTCTCTGGCTCCAAGCGTGGTGGGTAATGCCTGCCTTAATATATGGACTTGTGCAGTCATGGGATGAAAGTGTGGTCTTTCATTTGGCTCTTGCCTATCTCACACCTTGCTCTGACAGGCAGACTGGTACCTGAAGTTGTCCTAAAATAACAGGAGAGCTATAGCATGCGCTTTACCTCTTTGAATTTGGCTGTTATATACATGTTCTGCTAGGCATTGTGAGTCAAACCGAAGATACCTTAGATTTTAAGTGTACTCAGTCAGTGTCATTGCACATGTCTTTCTCAAAGTCTGTTGAGGCTCTGGTCCGGGACGGGAGATAAGGGGTTGTAAGGAAAGAGCAGAGCAGGACGGGCTGCCTGTGCAAAGCCCAGCAAGGACGATCTTCACAGTGCCATGCTCTGAGAGCACTTTATATCGTTCCCCATTTCCAAACAGAAGAAATTATGATGCTTTTCAAAGGAAATGATACTGGCATTTATTCCTGAATAAACTTCTTAAGGAGTAAGGCAAGGAAATGTCTACGACACTGGAGGAAAATGCTATAGCTGTTTTGTCCTGCACTTTCACAGTAGGTGTGCACCTCACGCTCTTGGAAAATGGAGAAAAGCACACTTTGTTTCTCACTTTGGTTTCAAATTCTTAAAAAGCTTATAATAAGCAACCATTTGGCTGCTGTTTAGTGTCCTTGATGAAAGGATGGTACTCTGAAGTGTGTAGCCAGAGAACAGTGTCCATCTCATTGCAAATTACCAGACTAATTGTTAAAAAGGCCAGAATCTCGGGGGAATGTGCAGCCTAAGTAACCTTTCTGTAATGAATGGACATGATTTAATTTTTTACACCATAAAACTGTGGGGGGTTTCTGGTTGCTTTTTTTTGTTTGTTTGTTTGGAGTTTTTTAGAGGGTGTTTGTTTGTTTTCTCAGATAAAAATGTGAGACTCTCTAATGTCAAGTTTTCAGTATTTCTAATATTAAGCCCCGCGTGATGGGTGCTGTATGCCTGTCCTGAAATTCTTAGTCTGGAAGTAAATGCACTTGTCAAATTAAGTGAGACAAAATACAAATAAAGACAAGCTGATACCTTTTTTAAACACTGCTATCTGAATGGTGACGGTTAAACTGTTAGGCTGAAACCAGCGCAAACTATTGCAACAGGGGAAATAACAGGGGAAGGACACTGTTAGATTGCAGCCTAAGAAGTAAAAAGGGTGAGCCTTTTCCAGGATAGAAAAATGCAGCATCTTAATAAGCATGATACATCAGCAAAAAATCAGGTTTTAGAAGATCCTTTTAACTTTTAAATAACAAAATTAACAACAAAAAATTATTTTGATCAAGAACAGATTTGTAGTGGATTTTCTACCTGTTCTCTGAGTGGAATTTAAATTAGATCCAGTAATTCAGTAGTTTTATGCTTTTTAGAGTAATCCAATACCAGCAGAAACCTGTTTGTGGTTCAATCAGAAAGATGAGTGACTCCAAATGGGATGTTTTCAGCACCCTGAAATGCTTGGATTACATTGGAAATGACAAGAACTGTATATTTTGACATATATATTCAAAGCAGAGTGTTTATATGTTTGGGGGGTCATAGCATGTGTAAGAATCTTACTTTTACTAATAACTTGAAAATATTTTGAATGTGACCTTCAGATTTCAAATGTGAAAGGCAGACCAGCTTTCCCCTCTCAGCTTCACAGTGAATAACGAATGACACATATTTGTGGTTAGTTCTGCCTGAGATCTCTCCATCATGAAACTATTTTGTTACTCAGAAATTACTGATGGTCACTTGCTTTCACAGGAAAATATAAGCTTCTCTTTCATTATTACTTACTTCAGTTGAAGTTGATGTACTGATGTCTTTTTAAACAAAAGGGATGTTTTGCATTGTAGTATCAATTAAGAGAGAAGAGAATTCTAGGATTCAAGCTTAGAAACATACAGAAATGCTAAAGGGAAGAAACTCAAATTTTGCCCTTACACTCCTCACATATCAGTTAGATACAAAGCCCAAATATTTTCACAATTTTTTTCACCATTATGTGCAAAATGTGTAGATCTTCTGTGATCACTTGTTCCAAAAAGGAGGAAATAGATAGTAAGAGGTAGTTAAATAGGGAGATTAGGATTTTAGAAATCCTGGCTTCTAATCCTAACTGGCACTGATTTAGTCAATGTCTTCAGGTGAAGTGCTTTACTGGGGGGACCATTTGCACATATCTTCAGGGCCTAAAAATGAAGGTATCAAAAACCAATGGCTGAATAAACACATACACCTTAACTTCTGTTTGCCTCAAATTTTTTGTCCCTGAGCAATAATCTTCAACTTCACTGAACCGACATGAAGATTCATAAATTCATGTTTTTGGAGGATTTTGGAGTCCTTTCTTTTGAATAAAACACTGGAATTCAGCCATATTCCTCTCTTGGGGATGTGGAAGATCATGGAAAGTGAATGGCTGCTAACAGGGGAACATATGAGTGAGAATAAAAACTGGTCTGAAAGCAAAGGTCCCTACAAGAGCCTTAGCAGCGCGCTGGGATGCGAAGGCAGGCGCACAGGCTCAGCTGTGCTGCGTTCGCAACTTGTGTTCTTGCTGCCTCTCGTCCAAACCGCCCTGGCGTGCAGCGGGCAGATGGTCCCATGGTCTGCAGTGCCACCCACTCCCTCCTTTCCCACCCCACTCACCTGTGCCACCACAACTGTATGAGGACGCATATCTGCTGATGACTTTTTCCATCCCTCCCCTTGCCTTGTTCATCCTCCTCAAATTATACAGCTGACTCTGCCTTTCTCCTCCTTGGTTCATGCCACAGAGCCCTCACCTGAAATAGGAACTCTTTTTAATTTAATTTAACTGGTTCGGTCTTCCATATATCCAGTTACTTCCAGTAATGCCATTTTCAAAGTGTGGTGAAGACTTGATGTAGTGCATAGTCAGTTCATTGTCCAGATTTTTCAATGTTAAGAGAGAATTCTTGAATACAGGATTAATGTCTCTTCATAGGCATTCAAGCATAATAATGGTAGGAACTGGAGGGGGAAGATACCCACACACGTCTGAATCTGCCCTCCTGGCAACTCTCTGCAACTCCCCCTTCCTTGCAATAGACCCAAAAACTCTCTCAACCACACAACCATGCTACAGGCTCAACATATTTCTTTCCAATGTGTTTGTGGAAAATGCTGTTTGATTTTGTGCACTGGCCAAAAAAAAGGCATTTTGCCTGATTGTCATAGACCCTGTGTAAAGACAAAAGAACAACACTTGTGCGACCTTGCCTGCAGTGTGTCTGATATGGAGAATGACTAACATTCAGGTTTTCTTAGTAACTCTGTTATGTCAACATTTCCTGGTTGCAGTAGTCATGGGTTTCTCTTTCATTGAAATGTGATGAGTTGGGCAATGTGGCCTCACTCTGGAAAGACGAGGCTACGAGCTGCACTAAATTACAGCTGAATCCACTGTCCTCCACACCCATGGTGTTTTTCCCTTTTGCTCCATGGCACCTCTCCTTTTCAATTTTATTTTTCCGTGGTCTGCTGTAGGGTTAAAGAATGGAAGAGAAACACAGAGGGAAAAAATAGGAGTGGAAAACACCAGGAAAAAATCATTGGCCAAGTGCTTAAATAACAAGGTACTCGCAAAGTGCACAAAGAATAAAGTAGTCCTTTTCTATTATTTTTAAAAGTTATTTATTTCTATAGGACCCTTGTTGACTTAGGTGAATGATGCAATGGCTAAGGATGACTGCCTATGTGCTATTCTCCTTTTCTGAAACTTGCAACCCTTTGGTGCATTCTGACATAAGACAGGTTGTTAAAAGAATCGTTGCCACAATTGTATCTGAAGAGAAAAAGATGAAAAAAACCCAACCATCCAAACAATTTTTATAAGAATGGTTTGTTTCATATATGCAGTGTGCTCATAAAAACATCAGTATCAAAACTCCTATTGCTTCTTTGGATTGAGCTGCTGTTGAACGTATTTGTTCTCTCTTCTTATCCAGGAAAAATGAGTTTTAAATTTCATTCCAAAAGCACAAGAACTTGTCAGTGCTTCTATTTTTTTCCAAAGGCAAGTTCCATTTTCCTGTGTTAACTGTCCAGAAAGCCGTGTGCTGGGGCTCCCAAGTCCTGCCTGTGCAGTTATCAGTTCTGGTGTTCCACTGGAAGGTGCTGGTGGAGAGAGAAGGTCTCACATCATTTGCGTCAACCTCAGAAGGAAGACGGAAAAGTTGGATTTAATCCAGTGTTGTCAGGGGACTTGCAGACAGCAAGGCGTTACAGTGACAAGTTCTGACTTGCTGTGCTCTGCATCCTCTGGAGCAGGTTTAGGGGCCATAGAATCATTTGTAGATACCAGCTACTGTAATCATAAGATCTTACGATCACAATTACAGAAACCATTGAGGTAAGAGCTCAACTTGGTGATTAAATCGATCCTGGTAAATTAAGTATAACAGAGATCTTTTTCTGGCACAGAGGCCAACCCGGTTAGGAGACCCCACAGCCTATTAACCTCACTTGCCTTCCCAAACATGATGGCCACAACTGGAAATTGCCACGTCTAGGAGATTTTGGGAGTGTATTTGTTGGCTTGGACCAAAACCTTGCTGAGGACGATTCTAACAATCTAACAGCATTGAGTGCCAAAGCCTAAACGCATCCCTCAGCAATATTTAATTAATTAGTGCTGCTCTACCTAGCACGACCTGCATGCCTCGTACTTCAGTGTGATGCTAACCCTCAGTACACAGCTGGTACAGCACGAGACAGGACCACTTCACATAACTTTTTTGGCAATGGACCTTATGTTTAAGTAAGTACATAAACTCCAAAATCTTAAACCTCTTTGAAAAGACATTTTTTCCCCTGTGCACTGGAGGATTCCTCTGGAGGAGATTACAACACAGGAACAGCAGTGCCCTGTGGCTCGCAGCTGCATATTCCACTGGTCTGGTATTGTCGTGTCCCAGAGAACAATAGCCCCATCTTCTATGGGTCTGCAAAGTCCCCAGGGAGATTTCCTCATATAAAATCAAGCTGGGACTCTGTTCATTGTCAAAAAAGAGAAAAGGCTGTTCAGACCAGCAAAGTACAGAGGCAAAATGCTGAGACTGATACAGGATGATAAAATACATGATCCCAGTGACTTCACAGTCGTGTAGAGGTTGCTTCACTGAGTTGTGCTAGCCAACCTTTCAAAAATAAGTGTGTTCACATATACTGTTCGTCATCCTGATTTCCTTCATACTGAGTTCTTCTGCAAGACAAGAAGGGAACGGCTTTTGCATTTTTTATATTTGTGAAGTAAGCCATTAATAGTCAAGTATGTTCTAAAGGACACTCGGTGTGAAGGAAACAGGAGAGAAACTAGTGATCAGAGTGTTTTTGCATGACCTCAGCATCGAGGAAGACAAGAAGTGACTTATGCCCTGTTTCTTGTGAGAAGTACGATGTCTAGGAAAACTGAGTCCTGTGAAACTACTTGTTTTTATGGCAAAAAAGAAAAAACAGCTGACTCACTGAAAATAAACAGGAATTTGAGATTATGAACACAAACATTCAGCATCTGACACAAAATGCTGAGTAAGTTTGAAAAGACTCCTTTGCCAGCAAACAGGAACTGTTTACTAATCTAATGGCTTATCTCAGATATATTTTTAAATGAAATGTCGTAATTCTCCAGGTTAGTTGGTCTCCTGAAAAAAAAAAAAAGAAAAAAAAAAAAAGGCTGATCCTACCAGTTGCCACACATCACACTGCTGAGGCTGTCTACACTAAATTCAGCTTCTCAGCAAGGTGACCCTTAACCTGCCAGACAAAGTATTAAATGCTTTTCCCAGGGTAATTTTGCTCAGGTAGAAGAGACTAGATAGGGCGACCCCCTGAAAAAACAAGAAAAGGTTGATCTTGTAGCTGCACACAGCTGAACTGAATGACCAAGTACGTTTGTATAGTGATCTAGCCGTCCTGGTGATACAAATGGGGACCCACATTTAAAAATGAAGAGCCTAAGACAGCTCTTCACTTCTTAGGAATTCAGATTATTTCACCTCAGTGGAAAGAACCTGATTTATATACATGCAGTTCCTGATTCTATACTGGCCTATTCTGTCCTTAAATAGGGACAGAATTTTAAAAGCGTGTTTTAAATATTCAGAACTAGTATTGCAGATGATTACATTATTTTAGAGTGATCGGGATCTTAGAAGAGATATCTGGGCAGACTGGCATAGAGATTTCAATGATTTAAAATTATTTAATGGAGCTGGATGAATTATTCATTATGAGTAATTCATCTGACCAATGTGGAAATGTCTCTGCATATAAATAATTCATGATTTTTTAAAAATGAAAATTATTTTTCAACCTGCCTTCACATTTAACAAGGCTTAGAATTTGGCTCTGCATACATTTGGTATGTGAAAAGGCATGAAAAAAAGCTCTTTTATATTAAATTGGCTGGCTAAATTTATTTTTCTTCCTTCTTCTCTTTGTCATGGTATTTTGAGGTAGTGTGAAGTAAAAAAACCCACCAGTTCCAAACTGAAAGAAAGAAGTGAGAGAGCACGAAAGTTCCTTGCCCAGACATTAGGTCATGAATGTTTGTGTTGTTTTATGCATGAAAAGCTGAAACATAGGGAAGGCATCAATTTCCGTATGCAGTTGCCTGTATTGAGCAACGTTTAACAAAAGCACAGTGCACCCTTTCCTGCTTCTCTGCAGTTACAGTAGTATTGAATTAATTGGTAAATCACTTCCTTGGCCCCTTCTATAAAACAGGGGCCGCTTTTGGAGAAAATTAAGTGTTTAATAAGTTCTATTTGAGATGGCACAAATGGATCCTACTTGATTGTTTGATTTGCAGATCTCCCTGGTCTTTTCCAGTGCAGTTCATGAACATGCAGTTCATTTAGAGGGAATTTAAGCCTGCTGACAATTGGCTTGCTTTTCTGTTGCTGCTTGTGAATCTCATAGAAATAGTCCACAGATCATAAATTAAAAACAGTAAACCAGGAAACAGCATTGGAGAATGCTTTTACATGACTTCTGTCATTTCGTCTGCAGGACACAATATCTGAATTACTTAAAATGAGGAAAAGACTGCTTACTGTGACATACCTGTCACCAGTAAAGCTAAGGTGCTAACCCAGGAAGGCTGAAATATTCATACACTAAATGGTACTGAGAGAAGTTATGTATCTTTCTTGACATTCAAGAAAATAACCAACCAATAGTGACTCTCCATCCAAGACTCTGCTGTAAACCATAAGCTGGATCACTATGTTAAAATGTCAGATCATGATCTGCATGTCAAAAGCAAACATATTTTCAGTTGCTGGATAGTCCCAAATGTTGCATGGATCTTTGCGCATCTGTTTTCTCCAGGGACCATTTTCATTACAGCCCAATAATCCAATTAATCCATTATCTGCACTTAGCCTTTATCAAGACAAAGTGACATATTGATTTTCAAGCATTACACAAATTGACAAAGCAGAGTGTGCCATTTGAACAAAAGTATTCCCCTGAAGTCACATTATTTCTAAGATTCACAAGGCCTTTCTTAGTCTAGACCTGTTTCCTTCTGAGTAGACAGACACAGAAATACGCATTGTACATGGCAGAGACATAGCATGTTTTAAAAAATTCTCACTTGGGAAACACAAATGTTTTAAGACATTTGTGTGTGTAGTTCCCACTGATTGCATAAAAAATACTGCCATTTCTTCCATGTTAACACTAATTTATTGAGATGCCCTGTTCCACACCAGATGCACCTGTGATACATATCTATGAAGACTGGGATAATTCCAGCAGCAATTTAAGAAGGTAGCTATGTAACGAGCACCAGACTGGCGCAAAGGCCCATCTACCCCATTATTCTGTGTCCACCAGTGGCCGACACTGGATATCTACCCAAAATGTGAATCAAGAGAGGATATACACATAATATTTGTTCATATGCTCCTAATATGCATCAGTCTATGGCTTTTCAGAATCAAAGAAGTGGTTTTTCCAATAGCCCATGGTGGCTTTCTCTGCTATGATTTTGTTTAGTTGCATCTTAAACGTATATAATTTTTTTGCATACATAAGTTCCTATGGTGTGAGACTCAATAACTTAGAAGTACTTTGTTCAGATATTGGAAAAGAAAGCAATCTAATCCCAAATCTCTTCATCGTATTCACAAGCTTATCGATTTCTATAATAGTCCCTCTGAATGCTTCTTTCCAGTCCCAGCCTAAGTCATGTTAGTCCATTCAGGATCTTACTTATTGGACAGCAGTTTATTTGTCTAAATGCAGATTGAATTCTGTGCCACCCTCAAAGCAGGTAGTCCTGGCCATGGCAAGACAATGGAGACACAAACCCATAAATTCAAGTGGGTTGTCCCCTGAGGCATCCCAGTAAGAGAAATGTGTTTGCTGATAGTGATGCCTTGCTTGCTAATCTCACTTGCCTTACTTACTCTGCAAAACAATTCCTCCACCCCCAAAACGTAGTGTGTGTAGAGAATGCCACGCTCAACTGCTAATCTTGTATTAAAATTGGCAGAAAACTTGCATTGGTATCATCTTTCAACTGAACCTGAATACTAAGCTCAGCTTCAATGACACCACTGTTCAGCACAGGACCACTGCCAGCAATAAACTCAGACTAAGAACGCTAACTGAAATATTTATTTGCAAACACAACGTCAGGCTACACATGGTCGCTCTCTGCACGTGCATTTCCAATGGCATGGAGATTACTTGTTTCCTACTTGCTGTTATTTCTGCTTCGGTTGCTTGGCTGTTGTTCACACTCCTGGAGCTAAACTGCCAGGGAAAGAAAGGCCAACTCCAGATCGTGGAGACAGATGTGCTCTTGTCAGTCTGATCAATGAGCAAGGTGGAGGGGAGAGCAACTGTCTTGTACTGTGACTCACAAAGCTGTGATTTATTGTACTACCTCCAAAAGATAAATGAGGTCTTGAGTCAAAGTGAATCTTCTAATTGAATTATCCGGTGTCCCAGATGGAGATGACCTTAAAAGGATCATGGAAAGGAGATATAATCTGAAAGGAAAACTGGTTCACACTGCACATTAACCTGTGCAGCTTCCTGGGTTTTGCTCTATTTATCACCCAAAGAACCCAGCGTCTCTTGGTTTTAATGTCTAAGATAAACATTTATTTCTGTTTCTGGTACTGAGCAGCTAATATAGGAAGCCCTTCAGCTGGAACAGCAAGGGCCTACAGCCCTCTCCTAAGCCATTGGCAGCTCTCAAGCAGTTCATGTGGGATTCCCACTAAGGGAATTAGTTGACTGCCTGGCTATGAGGCTGTGCTGGTGTCTTCAGCAATGCGAGGAAGCGAGCCTAGGGATGCGGTGAGGACAGGGATGCGGTGAGGCTGGGAATGTGGTGATGCTGTGGAGGCTGTGAGACTGGGAATGCAGTGATGCTGGGGATGCGGTGAGGCCAGCAGCACACCATGCACAGCACAGCCTGGCTCTGTCCCAGGCTGCAAACCTGAGCAGCTGTCGACTCTGCCTGTGTTTTCTGCTTGAGAACACTTCCAGTTTATAGCTGTCCTCTGGTATGGTCACTTGGCATCTTGTACCTCTAATTCTGTGGCTCCTACCCACATGAGAAAATTTGTAGGGTCAGGATGGTTGGCTGAATGCTTTGCAAATGTTTTGGCCCTGTCCTACAAAGACATCAGCACTGGCTGACCCTTACGGCTGTGTCTTGCCACAAGGGCAGAGGCTGCCTGTGTGCCATCACGCTCAGGAACAAGGAAGATCTAGCAGATCCTGGAGGATGTGAAAGTAGACAATGCGTATTACTGTCTAACTGTGAGAAAAATGAGTCAGGGAACTGACAGGGCACGTCATTTCATTTGATTAGATCACCATTACTGACAATTTCCTCCAGACTTTTACTGTCCAGAATGCTAAAAAAAAAAAGGTTCCTCATTTATCCTAGAATCATATAATCATAGAATTGTCTAGGTTGGAAGGGACCTTTCAGGTCACCACGCACATTTGTTTAGCACCAGCTTCCTGCCACAGAAACTTTTACTGTTTGAATTGGCTGGGTAATAACATTATCCAAGATTTTTGCACAGTTGTTTTAGTTAATGTTTTTGTTGACAATACTTGCCATGAATGCATCATCCACTTCCAATGACACCAATAACAAGCATGAAAATAGTAACCCCTATAAATATAAAGTAATGTAAATGAAATTTCTAACAGTGTGGTGTTGAACATTAGAACTACTCAAGTTGAAAAAAACCCCACAGAACTCAAAAAATGTATCAGACAGCAGTCAGACAGGGGAAGAAGGTTCTCCTGGTTTGTAATTGTTCACTGTAAAGTAGGCCAGCAGAAGGTCTGAAATGGAAAAGAAGTCAACATGCCTTCTAGCTGGTGACTGAAAAAGTCTTTAGAATCTGGTAGTTCATTTAATTCCACATTTTTTTTCCAGAATGGTAGGAAAAGGTGCAAAGTCCTTTTTCCCATTTTTAAAAAATATTTCAGAGTGCTGTGTTTTTGGATGACTCTTGTTTGTAAGAAATTAAACACTATCTATTAAAAAACACTGGTGTTGCATACAGCTGCCAGCTGAAAGTGGACACACTGCAATACCCTACGCAGGCTGTTTTCCTTTATTTTGAAAAATACGTTTCTCTTGGTTATGTTGAACACATTGTGAGCTGCTTAAATATTGGCTAAATATCACATCAAAATTTAAAAAGCTTGTTCATATCACTCCCTCGATTTCTGAAGCAGGGTTTCTGTAAAGAAGACTTGGCATATATATCAAACACATTCTCTAAAGATTCATCCAATTGTATAGATGTGTCTTCAGATCAAAGCTTTGTGGAAAGGGAATTAATGACTTTTAAAAAGCACTGGATAACACCTGAGATGGGGTTATTTCATAGTGCTGTGTCTGAAAATATGCCAATGATTTTTCAGTCTACCTGCATGGTATGAGGACATGCCATATAGATTAAAATACTACAGAAGTTTCAATTTAAAAGACCATAAAGTTAAACACTTGAACTCTGCCTTTAAACCATCCATTAAAACGATAAACACCAAGCATGCCTTCTCCATTAGATATAGCGCATGTGACAGGCCAACTCTGGAGTTTGCAGTTTTACACATACCAAAAGAAGAAACCAAGAATGGTCTTTGGCAGGGAGGTGTTTTGAATATTTTTAACAACATAGTTGAGCCCTAATCTGGTGCAGTCATTTCACAGGCTGCTCTTTGTACCTGTTCAGTATTGAGCTGAGTCAAAAAGCTATGGTTCTTATAGTGGTTATAGCAGGATAAATTAATTCCTGGTGGGGATTTGAGTTCAAGCCACAAAACACAGGAAAGCAAAAAGACAACCACTTTCACTCGTGGCGCTTTCCTGCACTCAGAACAGTCCTGTGATAGACTTAAATCACCAGGAACTGAAGTTTTCCAGTTGCAATCCCAATTACAGACCAGCAATTCTACATCACTGCAAAGCTGTTAATACTGGATGGTCCTTGATATCCTGTCCAGTTCATGACCCTTCCCCTAATGGGAAGCCAGCCAGTCCCTTTATTTCAGTCTATTTCAATGCACAGACTTTTACATTATTTTTTTTCTGAGCGGGTACAGACCCCTTAGAAATTTCATATGTATGTAAAGACGTATATAACATATATGAGTTTGCTATCTTGGACTCCTGGAAAGCATACATAAATTCCCACACATGCATGAACACTTCACAGATTGCTGGTTGAAAATTGTGTGTCCTTTTTTTGAAGATACAAAACTCTTCTCTGTCTCTAGCAATATGCACTCACAAAGCATTGGATTAAGGATGATCCGTCTTTTCAGGCTTGTCTTGCTTTAGATTGTCAATTGCTGAATGCTGAGGATATGTGAGCATAATTCTGGTTTGCTTTACTTTCTGAAAGGAGTTAACAATCCTGCTGGCATCATGGGTGGTCTAAAGCTCCTGTGGGTGTCGTACCATGAGTGACTGAGATGCAGCTGCAGTTTAGGTATTATTGTTTTTATTTATTTATTTATTTATTTATTTATTTAATATATTTATTATTTTGTTATCATCTGTACACAAGCCGCTGTACAGCATATAGTAGCTGCAAAGATATTTTAGACTGCGGAGGTAATAATAGAACATTTTTCGAGCTTCAGGATACTGACACTTTGGGATGGGTTGTATCTCACAGGCACTCTCAGTAGATTTACTGAGTGAATTCTTAGTTGCTTGTGGCTGGCCATTGTTTGTGCATTTGTCCTTAGTAAGGACTCTAAACCCTACTGAACTCACTGGGGATCTGGCTGATGGTAGAACAGCATTGGATCAGACCCTTGATTTTCAATAAAAGCAACTAAAAAGAAAATAAAAAATAAATCAAAAAATTTATAAATCTTGCTAAATTTACATTATAAATATCTGCCGTGGATGGAGAATGTTACACTTTTGGCCCACATGAATATATTTTATCCTTACTTCCCCATTATTTTCCTCTGTTTCAGCTACTTCTGTGTGGTTGCAAGGTGCAGAGCTGCGAGGGGTTAAAAAGCACAATAGAAGGGACACCTGCAGTTTCTCATCGATTTTTATAGACAGTAATATCCTTTTGACTAGGCTGTTTTAACAATCTTGATAAAATTTTATATTCCTTCTACAAAATTCCATGGGATTTTACAGGAAGCTCCACAGACTGCTGACAATGCTGAATCCTATTGGACGTAGCTGAGATAAAAAGTACACAGTTGCTTGCTGTGCAAAATGAACCACATGTTGCCTTTGTTATAGCACCAGGGTTTCCAGAAGCAATATTATTATTCATACACTATAAAAAAGAAAAAAAATTTGCTCAGTCTATTTTAGGGGCAAACAGTAAGCCAATATAGAATTTTTTGTGAAATCTGTGGAATTTAATGGAGGTTTCTCTTTTTGCAGTCCCAGTGAAATGGGGCAGCAGGGATAAAACACTGAAGTTCTGCAATGTGAAATCAAACTACAGAAAAGGGAACGGTTTATCTCAAATTCAGGTGGGCCTTTTTCATGTGGGTGTGATTTCACTTGAAGTAGCCATACAGCGTGCAAGAGAACTTCCTAGAGTAGTTACTGTTGTCCTGATTTGCTTTATTTGCACTCTACATTTCTTCCATTTATTTCATTCTGATCCCTCTACACTTTTGATATTCACAGCCGGAAACAGGTAAATATAGAAAATAGACAGAAGATAATGCAGAGAGGTAGAGGAGAAAGAAAAGCAGAAGCCGCAGAGAGAGCAATGCGTACATTCTACTATTAGCCTACCTACAGCAACGTCACTGTAAGTTTGATGAGGTTTGTTACTAGGGAAGGAGAAACTCATTTCTCTAACTCCAGGCAGGAGAAAGCCTTGACTGGAGCTTGGACAAAAGTGGAAATAGTGTATTGAATTCTCATAGCTTTTCCTTGAGAAATTAGAATCCAGGGCCTGAGCTCTGTTTCCTCACTTATCTACTGACAATGACAAGGTACAAAGAGGTCACCTTGAGCAGAGCCTTGATTTCATCATCTGCTTAGACTGGCACAAGTCATCCCTGCAGGCTCAGAGCTGGTTGGAGATGCGCTGTCACCCCTCCCGCTGGCTTTTCCTTCCTCATGCCCCACTTTTTCCCATGTGCTGACGTGGAGGTTTTCATGACTGTGTGCTGCACCAGGGAATTGATTTTCTATTTTAGGGAAAAAATACGGTGGAAAATAGTAGCAAATGTTGTGGTTGTCATAATAAGAAGAAGACACTGTTTATGAGGCTGAAATTGTTCTGATTTCTAGATGTTTTTGATGATTAACATTCACATCACAATGTCCAAATATTACGGGTTTCTGAGTAGACAACTGGCTAAAGTGTGGAGGAAAGCAAGAAAGACATAGGTGTACATAGGAAATTGATAGAAAAGTTAAAGAGGAAGGAAAAAGCAGCTAAAATAAGCTGAACATAAGCTAAATATAATAAGCTAAAATAAGGTGAACAGGGAGGAAATAATATGAAGCCATGAGTAGATAACAGAATGCCTCAAGAGAAAACAGGAAGAATAATACCCGGAGAAAAATGGCAGGAAAAATGGCAAACGCCAAAGAGCAAAGGAAAAAGGTCACTGTTGAGAAATTTCTGAATGTCTGTAAGCAAAAGCACACAAATATAAAAACTGGAGATAGTGGTGAAAGCACGTTATGGCTGATGTCTGTCAAACTGGGTTTTTTTGTACCAATGTTATTACAATAGAGGGAAATGAATACAGTTCCATCAGTAGCATCTACATACCATCGTTTTATTCTTTTAAGTCTATTTCCTTTGTATACTTCAGAGAACTATAATTAGCTTTTGACGGAGTCAGCATCTCTCAGACTGCAACATTATTTGAGCAATAAACCCACTTCACAATCCCCATCTCAATGAGTATTTGAAATAGTCATAAGTCTGCAAACCTCAGGCCTTGCTGATAAGTCTGTGGGACATTCCTGGGAACATGAGTCCCAGTTATGAAGTGTTAGGAGAAGGTTAAGCCAATATCTTGGGCCTTGGGGTAATTAAGGGGTAGGATGGGCACTCAGTACTATAAACTTCACATCCAAACACCTACATACTGAGAAACCACATGGGATAGGGCAGCAAGGGAATCAGATCACAGGAGTGTGAGAGAGAAGGTGTTTCTCTTCTCTCAGACCATCTTATTCTTGCTCGGCAGGGGCATTTCCAGCTCAGCCGTGGAAAGCGGTTTTGCAGCGTCTCACACTCATTCATCTCTCCCTCTACTGACCCATCCAACATCACCATTTCCTTTATTTGTCACTGTGCAACCTGCCTTTGAATTTGGGACACGGCGAGAACACCACTATAAAATGTTCTAATAATCACTGGGGCAGAAAGCTTTGTGAGAGGTGAACGAGACGGATGAGGGTACATAAGGGGCTAACATGGCAGAAGGTATGATTTGTATTGAAGTTGTGTTACAATTTGCAGGAATAATAACTCAAGTTACACCTCTATGCGAGTAGTTACCATCATCCAACCACCTCCAGAACTGGACTAAGTAAGTACTGGAGGCACTCAACTTGTGAGAAGAGGAAGTGAAAGGAAAAATTTCCAGTCTACAGAAAGCTTTACATAAAGTAAAACTGACCACATGCTGCCTAACTTGAAATTTGACCTGAAAAGGAGAGTGAACACACCTATGGTTTCATAAAGTACTGTAAAACTTGTAATCATCATAGGTGGCAAGAGACTAATTTTTTCACATCATATATACTCTGGATGCCTTCATCTTTTATATAGCATTTATCATCATTATATCTAAATGCTGACATCTAAAGGGCAGTTGTATTTCCCCTGAGAGGGATAAGAAAGCATAAAGGAAATCCAAGAGTTTGTGAAAGGGAGTTTGTGGCAGTGAGTTAGCTCATTTGAATGGGCATGCCTTGCAGCACACAGATCTGCTTCTGTAGTAAGCATAAACACTTAAAACTGTATCTTAATGAAGGTCTGAAGTGCTTCTTTCCCCTTGCAAGCAAAACTGAAGTGGCTGATGAGCTCACTAACTTTTTTTTTTTAATTTCTTTATTCAAGCCTTACCATCCAGCTAGTTTCCTCCATGCTATGCTATCAGCATTAAGCGTAAACCAGCCAAGGCAGGATGCTTCACATTCACCTTGCCTGGAGGCACGGACTGCTTCATACTTGTTGGGGCCATGGCCTTCTCTGTGGACCTGCCTTGACAGCACACCCCTGGGAAAGAATTGCACGAGCTATGGCCGTGATAGGTGTAGGCAAAGGATTTACCCCTGTGAGGAACAGAACACATCACTCTCATCAAAAGAAAAATAAGGTGTGGGGAAGAGATGCCCAGGTTGACTGGCAGCTTGACACGTGGCTGGAAACTGTAACGACACCAGCTTTTGTTCCCCAAAACTATATAGGTGACAGGTGTTGGATACGAATGTAGATTTCCCAAGGGAGAAAAAAGAAATGGTGAAGGAAACAAAGATCACAGCAAAGTAATTACAACTAGCTATTTCTGTAGGGGAGAAGTGAGCTGGATGGAGCCTGCTAGCGCAGCAAGAACCTAAGACAACATCCATAATTTAGAAAAGACACTAGTGAAGCTTAGCTTGTACCACATGATGGGATGCTCTGTGGTATTTAAAAGGTACATTTTCAACACAGCCAACTAAAAATGTAACCATTTAGTCATGTGTCACCCTGACTATACACCCCGTATATGTTAATACTTGAATGTGTGGATAGAAGGGCCTGTGTCAGGGCTCAAGTATAGTATCTGTGCTAGAAAATATGGAGAATAAAAGACTAACTCAAATTAACTCAAATCATATGAACATGCAAAAGTTAACTCAAGCTCTGGCTAGTGGCAAAGCTCAATGTCTGCCTCACTCTGAGCCTTTGATAACATGTTTGTTACCCAGCAGCAGAAGTGATTACTGAACAGAGACAGGGCGTCAGAACAGGCATTACACCTCTGCTCCTCTCCCTGCACACCTCTGTTCCTAAATACCAGGGCTGGTGTGGCCCTGGTGGTGCCTGTCCAATAGGGCTACCACATTTTCCCCATTAGCCAATTTCTCCAGTCTTTCCCACGATTCATTTAACTTCTGTCATATCCATTGGTAGTGTGTTCTGCAAAGCAGGGTACTAAAGGGGACTGACTGGCGTAGCAGTGAAACTTCCAGAAAAAGCTTAGATGTTAAACAGCCCAAGCTTTTATGAAAATTCACAAACCTCAGACTGCACTGACATCTGCAGATTTTTAATAGCTTATGATAAGCTAAAGTTCAGTTTACAGTGGTGGTTTTTTGTTTTTATTTTTTTTTTATTTCGAAATTAAAATGAAAGTAGCTGGTGATTTCCAGTAACTATTCAAACTGCCTGCAAGTCTAAAGATAGCCTCATAGGATCTGGGTGGAGTGGATGTGTGTGTGAGAGAGGGCAAGAGTGAAAGAAATGTATAAATAAACTCTGGGCTGCTGTTGAAGGTTCAAAAACTTACAAGAACCAAATGCTGACTTTCTCATAGCAGCAGAATTTAAGCTACGGATGACTTCTTATTTGTGAGGTTTTAAAAAAATAAATGGGATTTATAGTTCTCCTGTCCTATCTGAACACCACAAAAAGTGAAACAATAACAACACATCCAGCTCCTTCCACTGTGTCAGTCACTGTACAATGACCCTCCTGCTGCAAACACTACATCCAGGGAGCACTTGGTGATGACTCTGTGCACAGAGCATCAGTAGCAGGGCTGCAGTCCTTGGGATGCTTTTGTCCTTAGGCAGCATGATATTGCCTCTCCCAGCACCTGGGAGAGGAGCAGGACGTTGCTGATTACAACTCTTACTGGTACAAATCTTAAGAACAGACAAACAGACATTGCTTCCACATCCCTGTGACCAGTGGATGGATGATTAATGCACACTGGTATGGTTGGATGTTTTATTATCCCTGACACAACATTAATTACTGCTTTTCCTACAGGTGGTACCCGGGTTGTAAATGGAGTTGATGATGATGTACATGGTGTTCTCGATTCTGGCCACTTCAAACAAGTGCCAGACCTCTGGCCAGTCCAGGAGAAGCCATTATACCCCGTCTTCTACTCAACCTTTTGTGCCACTCTTCATGTCACCGAAGAAATAGGGGCCATCTGATTGCAACCCTAGGCAAACATAAGAGAAGCTGAGATTAGGAAGGGGTGAGGAGAAGTGTTCTCTTCAGTGCTTGTTTATGGTCTCCATTTATTTATTTTCTCAGCACCCAAATCAATATTCAGAAGTTGCTGTTAATAGCCAACAGATTAAATGTAATAAAAATTGCTGCTATGAGTCAGCCCTTCACCTTCTGTGGGAGGAATGCCTCTGACTGGGCTGGAAACAGGGTAGGTGCTGGAAACAGGGCCTAGAACAGATCCCATGGTGGGGCTATCACCTGCGCAGCCAGTTTGTGGACACCACAAGAAGTGACATTGCAGCTGGGAGGAGGAGGACGAGGCAAAAGGGACCTGTGGGACGTGACCAAGCCCTGATGGATGATGCTACTCAAGGGCCCTCAAATTTTGGGTCCCACGCAGTGCTTCTCCAGTGCAAACCCCACCAAGCATGCATAAAAAGCCACTTTTTAACTGGAATTAGTTTAATAGGTTCATTAAGATTTTTGGAGGTAATTCCATTTCTAGCATTTGCTGAGCAGATCCAAATATGGGTATTGGTGAAGGAATGAATGAAAGTAACCCAGACTTGCTGGTTACTTTCCCGAGTTTTATTTTACTTTGTACTTCTAAGATTACATTTACATTTTCTCACTAACCAAAATACAGATTTTTAAAAGAAAAATGCAGCATTGTCTGCAGTGCCTTCTGAAGTTCATCTGAAAAGAATTCTGGGAGAGATGATTACAAAACCCTCAAGTCGAAAAGCTTTATAGTCAATCACTGACCACAAAGTTTGCCGTCCAAATTCTGATCTCAGAGCAGCATAAATCTAGTGTAATACCCATGGTTTTGGTGGAGCTACTCCAGTTTTACATAGCAGTAACTGGGAATTGAACTTGGAACCTTGCCTTTAATTTTGTCCAAATATGTGAAAGTAGAAAAAAGTATGCTTTCGACATGGAGTCCCAGAGGAATTCAGAGGGTCATCACATTGAATCATTTTCCCAATTGCTCCCCATGCCTTCCCACAAAAAAAAAATGCAACTCACAAACCCCTCAGTGTTTTGTCAGCTCAGCTAGAAAGAGAAAAATAAGGCATGATTTGCTGACACACATGTAGAGAGATTAAACATAGGTGTGAAATATTCGTAGTACGAGACATTTGATAACCTTCTTTAGAGTCATACTGTGAAGACGAATTAGTTATTTTCAAAGGCTTTTTAAATGCACAGGTGAAGTATGACAGCTATCACATTAATAATCGTCATAAAAGGTCTTTAATTTAACAGCAGAACTCTGGGTATATGCTCTTTGATCTTTGCTAAGATTGAAGGCTAAGGTTTTGATTGCAGCATAAAGGCACAGTGCTGAGGGAATCTGTGGTGAACATCTAGTACCCAGGATGTGGTTAGAGGCCTCAGCATCCTTCAGAGTGGTGCGTTTAGTGTGAGGGCTTGTCTGCATAGGGACTTACCCCTGATTAATTCCATGTGTGTGTGCTCCTATTCCAGAATAATGGGTGGAGAACAAGGCCTTAAGCTGAAGAAGCATTGTCTCCCTCTCCATATTATCCTTGGCTGTGACCCCAGTGATGGGTCTACACATCTGCTGAGGAAGCTGAGGACAATCTGGCAAGTGAACATAAGGATCGCCTCCCCAGGCAGCAGAAAGGACCCATAGGCTGGGATGCTCTCTGAAACAAAAGCCTGGCATGATTGCTTTTACATACAGCAGTATGGCAGGCTTCCCCAAATTGCTATGCATGAGAATGAAAATTGGAACCAGCTGTGTCAACATGTGCCATAAATAGAATACATTTCTCAGGAAAACAGCCAGCAGAAGTAGAATATAATAAACTTCATCTCAGTATTTGCATATTACTAATGCCAGAAGAAAGTATTAGAAGGGACATTGTAAGAGGATTATTCTTATTAGGAAAACAAAGCATTAAGAGGGATGTTGACTGTGGTATTAGGGCACTATAAGCCTTGACAAAGAAAGTGCAAGTCTGTGACAACAGATGAAAATTCAAAAGCAGCATTAAGGTTATTGGGAATAGCTTGAATCAATATAGCCCTGAAGAGTTTAGCTGGGAATCCACCCACTGCGGCATGGAGCCAAGATGAGCGTATAAACCTCAAAATCCTTTAAGGAAGCAGTTTATAAAACTGAATGAAAAAGAGACAAAAGTGTTTTAGTAGAATCTCCTCTGCTGGGCTGTGGAATCTAGACAGTGAACCCCAAAGGAAAGACACAGCCCAGCCCTATACATAGGCATTGGCATGACCTTACAGCTGTAACCTTCTTGGGTTTAGTTCTTGCAGGATGTATTGCTGGCTGCTGTCATCGTTGTTACCAGGGGGCCACTTGGTCTTGCAGCTGAGCCCACCTTACAACATTTGTGTTGTGTTATTACAGGAATGTTTGCTCCGGAAGAGGGAAGTGAAGGGGAAGGCCATTGCGTTTTGAGAGGCTTTTTGCTCGTCTGTTCAGGATACTGAGGTTTACACATCCATAAGTTTTTCCTTTCCAGTGCTGCAGGGTGAGACATGGGCACAACAAATAGGCTGTTCCATTGAGATATTTTCATAGGGGATAAGATTTCTGTTTCCTCTAGGCACACTAGAGAAATTGGCTCTGCTTAAAAAAAAATGAGGCAAGCAGGGGATTTCTGAGCCACTCTTACTCTTCTTTCTGAAGTAATTTTATCACCTCTGTGCATGCAAATCTCGAAAGAGGTTGTTGCTGCCTGTAAGTAGATTGGCTTTATTGTTATGCTGAGCAGCAGAAGAGGAATGTGGATTTACAGTGAAGGCGGGGAATGGGCAGCCGGCCAGCCCAGCGGTGCCCCAGCTGGCTGATAGCACCGCCCCATTTCTTACATCTCTCGTGGCAGGCTTGAGCAGCTCATTCATTTGGTAGAGTAGCACACAGTATTGCTGAGTTGTGAAGATAATCATAAGCTGTGTTAAGTTCACTAGGTTGTGATTAGAGGTAGTCAAATAATTATTCACTTTAAGTAATTTACCTTATTTTGCACCTAACACTCCATCTGCCTGGAAATTAAACACATACAAAAGGTGGTTTCAGTTACCTGTTCCTCACTTGCAGTTGTTTCACTAATATAGTGTGTGCAGACATTTTAGTGTCTAGTTTTGAGTACTCTATGCGAAATTTTGCTGTTTATGGTTGCTTTTGATACCATCCAAGGAACATGGTGTCATTTCAATTTACTCTGTGCACGTGTGTGTATGGGGCTCTGAGCTCCAGCAACTGGAGTCAGACCACTTGTCATTGGGCCTGTGTGCCCATGGGGCCAGCAACAAGGGAAAGTGAGCATTTGCAAGTGAGCGTGGGGTTGCTAGTGACTACCAAGCAGGACTCACTGGTGAGTAGGTCAAGTGGCCTGGGAGCCACTCTGGGACAAGTTTCTCCTTCGAGTTACTGGAGCACGTGCAAAGGCTTTCATTTGATATTACCAGATCTGGTTCATATTTATGATGCTGTACTCAAGAAGGTGGCTTATTTCTGATTTTCACTTCATGGAGAGATTACTGATATATACTGTTATCAGGCAATTGATAGGATGAGGGGTAACAATTTTAAACTGAAAGAGGGTAGATTTAGATTAGGTATTAGGAAGGGATTCTTTACTGTGAGGCTGGTGAGACATTGGCCAGGTTGCCCAGAGAAGCTGTGGATGCCCCATCCCTGGAAATGTTCAAGGCCAGGCTGGATGGGGCTTTGAGCAGCCTGGTCTAGTGGGAGGTGTCCCTGCCCGTGGCAGGGGGGGGGTGGAACAAAGTGATCTTTAAGGTCCCTTCCAACTCTAACCATTCCATGATTCTATGAATTAATACACTATTCCAACAAGAAAAGCATCTGATTTCATGGCTTTTAAAAAAAGAGAGATGCGAAAGAAATTGGGAACTTGTCTCTGTTTCATAAAAGATGTAGAAAATGCAGATTGAAGGTACCAGTACCATTAGCCTTAATAGAAAATTCAGGTGGACGGTTTCAGTGGGTTCTTCCTGTTCCTAAAAGAAGTTGGATTTGAGATCTAAGTTTCTCCTGGTCATCCAGTAGCTACTATTTCTACATCTCAGAGCTGGCAGAGCAAGCAAGCACTTGCTGAAATCAGGCCAAGAGGCTTAAGGAATATTTTCTAGATAAAAGGAAGAGAAGGAAATCCATTACTGAATACTTAATGCTTTGTATTTTAAGACCTGATTTTTCAAGGCTTGATATAATTCTTTTGGACATCTGGTGACAACAGTTTATTCATAGCTGATGGAAATTATCTCACCTTATGCATGATTGGAGCTAATGACTCTATCTGTCACTATAGCAATAGATGACAGAGTAGAAAGAGGTAAGTTTAGGATTTATTTTACCTATTTCCTAAGGTAAATTGCATCTAAAATGTGTTTCTCTTCACTAGTGCTAGAAAGAAGTCTGGAGTTATTTGTTCACCTGCGGACCATTGTAGGCATCAAAAGTTAGGCAAAATGATCCTTTATTGTTCAACTTGCCATGGAAGTAGTAGTTTGCTTTTCATGCCATTCTTTTAGTCGAGCTTATTGGGTAGCATGTACAGAATTTAGCAACAGCCAAGGAAGATATCATAATGGACGCCGCATTTTATGTTTTTATTAGGTTCTGGAAAAAATATATCAATACTGATCTGTATGTTACACAATTTTTAAACTGTGTAGTTGCATGAATGTGTTGGACCTCCTTTCTATTTTGCACATCATACAAACCAAGATGCTTTTGCCAAACTCTTTTGGAGTCCCAAATATTTTTTAGTAAAAGAGTCTTTTAGAGATTGCTATGACACCATATTTTAAATTGACAATTATAATTTTTCCTTGGGAGTTTTTGAGCCTTTTCAAACTGATTGCCCTTTATTTCCTGGGAGGCATTTTCTGTTGTGACCCTAGCTGCTAGAAATTCTCCAGGCAAAAACTGAGTTTGCATAATATTAATTGGGCCATCTGCATTTTATTGATGACACAATGGAGCCCTTAAAGTAGCTATTATTTTGGTCTGACTGTATTTAATATTTTACTGTGGCAATTCCCAGTGTGGAGTAATTAATATGCTTCTGAAACACTTGGCCTATATTCTGTGCTTTAGATGATGCGCAGAGAAACATCTTGTTCATAACAAGGGGCCACATCAAGAGAGGTTCATGCTAATCATAGCCAGAATATATTTACAATGTAATAACAAAGATAATCCTAGAGAGAGGAATGGATATCACCCAATGCTCTTTGAAAGCTCCCATCTTGTGATGCAGTTAAGTATTCGTTTCGCACAGTTAACAGAGCAGTCTGTAGTACCACATTGGATGTAGATATCTCCCAAGTATGAGATACGTCAAACTTGGCAGTTCACCAGCTAACAATAACCAGCAACTGCTCTTTACAGTTTGTTTGTGTCTGCGTCTGAATGCATTGACTTCTTGACATCTTCTAAAAGTGTCTGCAAGGTGCTGGGGTCATTTTAAATTTAGGAAATCTTACACATCTGGGACATGTGGAGCAGCCAGGGCTGTGTGTGTCTGCAAATCCTCCATGAGGGATGGTGGCTTGTTTCTGCTCATAAGAAGAGGGTTATATTTTTTCATATGTGGTTGTAAGGAATTATCTTCAGTAACAGCAGTTAATTCAGCGTTGCTCAAAATATACACAATAACAGTAGAGTTGTTCCAGAGAACCTCTCTTCATTTCCTTCTACACCACCTGAGCCACTGCTTACAAGGTGGTACAATAGACTTTTGACATAAGCAGGTTTTAATTACATCTGACCTTAGCTTCACACACTAACGGGTTGGTTATTCCATGCTTTATGTTCACAACAGGGCCACAGCACTGGTTTCTTGACCAAGGCAGGCAGGGCTGGAGCTGTCATGCGCCAGGACCTCTTACACTCAAGCTGCTGCAAGTCTTTACCTAAAGCATGGCACTCTCCTACACATTTGGTTCATGGCAGAGGTGCATTTCTGGCTGCGGTTTTGAAAGCTGCGCGGTTTTCCTTTTAGAAATGTAACTGTAGCAATTTCCAAGGAAAGCATTTGCTCATAAAACCCAGCAGAAAAAAAGGACAGCGGTACCCAAAGTTTTTACATGTCTTCCAGGCAGTGTCTGTGCTAGCAATTTGATTTGAAGAGACTTTGTTTCTCTGTTTACCGTCTTCTGAGTGTATTGCACCAGTGAAGACACGCAGAGAGCTACCACACAGCTGCTGGTCACTCAGCTAACACCGTGCTCATGTGTTGAGTTCGCCCCGCGGAAGGCTGGGGAATCACAGGAAATAAGCCATTGCTCAGAGAGGGACAGCAAAGACTGCATACAAAAAATACTTTAGTAGGATACATTGTCCTTTGTTATTTTCTGTTGTTGCTTCTTTCTTTTTTAACCAAACACGTACTTAAAATTCTCTAGTGGTCTTTCAGATGACCCAGGTTTTGCTGTCATCTTTGGAATTTAATAAAAAAAAAATGGAAAATGTTTGACTTGAAACGTTCTTTGACATGTTCATTGGTAACGTGGAAAAGAACCTATTAACTTGAGTGTACGGCTGCATTTGGCACAACAGAGTGACAGCTCTGTTTTCAGCATTTTGTCATCTGATGGAATGGGACCATTCACAGCTAGCATTAGTTTGGGGATGAGGGTTATGTTTCAGGACAGCAAGGCACCAAGTTCTTTCTAGACTCTGCTGCAATGTCTGGGAATCCAGGAGTTTTAGTACCAGCAAGGGCTGACAGGCTACAGTTAATTCACCCCATTGGACAATTCAGCTCTCACAGACAGGACGAGAGAGAGAGCAGCAAGCTCCACCTCAGCAGTCCGAGCTGAGTCTTATCCAGTGGGAGCCTAAAACTATAGGTCTGCAGATGCATCATAGGAATTATGGATTAACTTACATAAAAAATCACCCTACGAAGGAGGAAAAATACTCCACTGTCTGGTTGGTTGCCCATATTGCCCAACACGTTTCTAAGATACCCTGGTGGAGAAGAGGCACCACATCCTTTCCTGCGCACTGTGCGTATCCTCCGTAAAGAGCACCCTGTCCCCGGCTGGTGGATGTGCTCTTCCCATTGCCTGCATCTCTCAGTAACTTGCCTTCACCTTTCCGGCCACAACATCACTCTTCCCTGAGTGTGTATCCTCATGAGCCATTAGCAGAGAAAGTTTCAGAGCATTAACCAACAGAATTTAAAAAAAATGACTTTACATTTGAGCTGTGAAATCATCTTTTCAATAACATATATAATGTATCAATTTACCTTGATACCTTAGTAACTCAAGAAAACTATAAACTACAGAAGAAATTTTCACAGAATTAAAAAAAAGGGGTTACTTATCATAGAATCATAGAA
>VYZM01023035.1:22574-111383 GCA_013398915.1 Dromas ardeola | reverse complement strand
CAGGTGCAGGACCCTACACTTCCCATGCAGTTCTCCCAGAATCACAGCTACTCTTGGCTGAAATTCACTGGTAGGTGCCAAGGCTGCCATTCTGATCACTACTTTTATTTAAGTTAACAAGGATGTTTTCCTGGGTCGTCCGTGGATTCCAGCAAAATTCCATGAACACTCCTTAGGAGAAAAAGCTTTCTATTTCTACCTAGTAAAAATGGGAAATTTGTCTGCTAGATGCTGTCTCTTGTTTTCCTGTGTTTCACAAGCCTAATAAACCAAAATGTCAGCAGGTGAAATGGAAATTGTAGTGCAATTAAATTTTCAATACATTAATAGCCAAGGAGTTGTGCAAGAAATCACCCAGGATCATGAAAAGAAAAGAGAACATTCCAGTGGTAAATCACATATGTATACAAGAGGTACTGTTTCAACCTGAGACATGCTAGTTTCTCCTTGAGCAAAACAACTTATTGCACAGAGAAGGAGGTTTTACATAACTTCATGTTGCTCATTTTTCTTCTTTACTTAATTCAACATTTCTACTGAAGTGGGAGTTTTGGTGCCAAGAAGGCACATACGCCTTAGAGGGATGCTGTGGGTCTAAATCTCTTTATACTTTCAACAGCATAAAACTAAAGTGACTTGATTAGAAGTAGTCAGATCAAGAATAAATAAACTTCCCAAATGGGGCAGCCTTCCCACATGCAGTGCAACTTAAAAAGAGTAGTTTAAATTATTATAGTTGTCTAACCCCAATGCCTGAGCACAACAAAAGTTTGGGTTGTTTTCTTTTCAGGCTATTTTTTGGGAGAAGGTTGAGCTAAACCAAAGGTTGCTATGGGGAGAGGGTATCCAGCTGAGGAGGGAGGACTCAGAATCTGAATTTGTTGTTTCACTAAAAAAAAATTAAAAATCAGCATTTAAAATAATGATAAGTATATAAACATTCTCAGTATTTTTTTTTAAATAAAGAAAAAGTGATTCCATGCTATATGCTGAGACCTAGCAACCTGGAGACCCCAAGAATCAAGACTTCAGCTGAATTTCCTGAAACTGTAGGTGCTTGTGAGAATGCTACAGAGAAAGTGAGTGAACTTGTAGAAAAGGAACCATTCTTATTGAGTCTTGCTATGGCGTAGAGGTAGTCATGGGACCGGTAGTTGTTCGTCAGAGGGTGGTGACAGAGCATACATATGAGATGAGACACCAGATTTTCCTCAGCGTTACCACAGTTGTGCCCCGGCCTGGGTTTAAGGTACCAAGTGACTTCCCTGCTAGTGCTAGAAAAGTAACAGCAACTACAAGACTGTTCTCATGCCCATACCAACAAATTATGTGATGTAAACCTTCTGAAACAATTAATGCTGAAAAAGAAAACTATAGAGAGTTCTGGTGTGGATTACAAGGTGTAATAAAGATTTATTTGGGTTGATCTGGTTGGCATAAAACTTAAAGCTGACCTTAAATATTGCTGATTGTGTATGTTAGTTCTCATTGTGCATAAGACAGTTATCCTCATGGTTAGCTGCAAGGCTCTTTAATGAAATGTGAGGTACTGGAGTAAAAAGTTAGGCACTGGAGACCTCCATTTGAAGCTTTCTATGAGCATTTTTTCATGTGTCAACTTCTTAATGAAAAAATTCCTGTATTTCTGCTGTGCTCAAATTAAATGTCAGAAGTTAATCCCTACGCTTCAAACTTTAACCCAATTCCTTGTTTGGCAAATTTGAAATATGTGTAGATATGGAAAGAAGTACCGTAGATTTGTTAGGGCTTGACACCAAATTAAAAAGAAGCAATTTGTTCATCCACGCCACCTGGCACATTCCGACTTCATCCGTTCTGAGGATAAAAAGTGACAAAGGAAATTCATTAGTCACAATGCCAGGTGAGCCCAAAATAATGGGATAAAAATAATTTTTTAAAAATAGAAAGAGTATTTGTTCTCAGCTGGGTATTTTTATACTCCACGGCAGAATCCTGTTAGAGATCTGAGGAAAACGGTTCCTGGTAATGGGAAAGGTCATCTTCTGTGCATTATTTACATCCACCATAAACCAACCTTAGGCTTCTGCCGAAGGACTCTCTGTTCAGGCTTGATTGCCTTGAAAAATTGCAGCTCTTTTACTTCTTTCTTCTTTACTTCTGGTTCATCTGGAGGTGCAAAGTCTGTGACAAAGAGCAGATAAGGAGACAAAATGGGCAGTGACAAGGTAAGAAAATACAGAAAAAGAAGCAGATATGCTGAAATATTGCAGAAAATGAGCACCTACTTACTAGAGACTTCGTCCAGCTACCAGAGCTACTAACAGTATTAATGTGTAAAGAGGATGCAGAAATATCTTCTCACATCTTTAAGAGTATAGGGGAAATACTCTTTAATTACCGAAAGTACTACTGCTAAGTGAGGGAACGCTATAACAAATATTTTTCTCTTTTCATGTAATGTTGTGGAGTGTTGTTTTTTAACCTGTGTAACAGTCCATATCAAATAGTGAAACAAAAACGAATGAACCAATAGTATATTTCAAAAAATAAAGACAAACGCTACCAACAGCTCTTGCCCTTCAAAGCATTTAGAGATTCATTAGTGAAAATATATGGTCAATGGTAGATGTGCTACTAAAAATTGTCTTGGGTCTGCTAGGAGGTTGGAGAGAAATGGTTTTGCTGTTCCATTACTAATTCCTTGATCTAGTTCTTCTATCTATTGTTTAATGTCATGGTGATTTTAATTTTATTTCAGTAGCAGCACTTTAATTTTCTTTTATGTTTCTTTTCATGATTATGTTTTGCAGGTTGGAGAATGCACAGCGATAATGGTCTCTACCTTTAGGGTTTGAGGTTTTTTTTCCTAAATAGGAGTGATCTGATATCCTCTCTTTCCTCCAGGCAGGTTGATTTGTGGTAGTCTGTAATGACAGAAATCCAGGATCTTTGGCTGTATGTGGGGCCTGAGATACAATCCACTGAAGCTGATAAAGTAGAATTGGCTAGAGTGACCTTCGGGACCTCTGAACTGTACACAGCAGAGACCCATCATGATGAAAGTTTCCAAGTCCCACTGTAAGGTAAACCACTGTAGAAGCGGTAAAGCATATGCAGAATATTTGGTGGCGTTCTGTGAATGGTATACTGTTACTTTCAATGCAAAAATGCTCCTTTTAATGTCTGAAGATTCCTTCCCTTCTCTATCCTTTTCTTTTTTTTTTTTTTTGGACAAGTAGCCCTGACTTGTGAGAAGAGTCTCACTAGGTAACCTCATTAAATAGATTATTAAACGATATAAGGTGTAATCAAGTAATTCAGCTAGCAGCACACTTGGTAGAATGAGAAATGTTTGTTTAGACTCCAATTTATGGTTGTTTGGTTCTTTATTTTACCCTCAGGAAGGAGCTTAAATGTTTAATTCTGCAACTTTTCTAATATTATACAAAGCACACAATAAAGCATAAGGCAACTTTGCCTGGTTTATACTGGCATTTTTAATTAAATGTTTTTTCTTTTCTTTGCAAACTGAAATTTAAAACCAAAAATCAGCAGCAGGAGATTTTATCCGCTCAACACTCCTTTTGAGTTGGAGACAAAAGCTCTCATTGGTTTCACTGGAGGAGTATCATTAGTTTCTTTTTTGTCTAAAGTCTGGTTTAATTTGTTGAGTTTTTCTACCTGAGTTTGTGGTCTAGTCACTTAGCTAAGCCCTTCCCGATAACAAATTACCTTCACAAAATTGCTGTCAGGGAGAAGATGATTTATTTGACCTTTATAGGTTGGAACAAGGCACATCAGAAACAGTAAATATCTTTGTGGATCTGGTGCTGTGTTCAGTGCTGTGTGATCAACACCTCCTGCACGCTAGCCAAATGCCCGTGATGCAGAACTGTTGTTCTGTCTTGAAGCGCTATCAAGACATCTATTAGTACTCTAACAGAAGGAACACAATTCAATGAAAATTTAAATTCAGTGGACCAAATTGGTTTTGGACTGTCTTTGTGTTGTGTTGTATTTTGCAAACTGTAATGGAGTCTGCTTACAGGGCCCAGTTTCAGCAAATCGCCTCTAATGGCAGGATTGTGACCTGCTTTTCCCATCGCAGGGTGTGGACCAAGGAGGCCTCAACATAACCTTTTTGTTATCCCTTTCACACTCTATCTCGGTTTGCACAAGCCAAACCACATTGCTGACAAATAGAAGAATAGGACGTTAGCTGAGTATCTTCACATCATGTTTTCATGGGCACCTGAGGGTCCCTGAAAATGTTCTTTTTTTGCAGAATATGAACTCAAAAATGTAGCTGCAGAGTGGGAGCACGTCTAGGACTTCCTATCACAGCTGTACACACAGGCATTTCTGCATGCCTACAGTCATTACATCTGCTTTACTTACATTTGATTGCATGTGAACTGCACATTCACTAAAAAGCTTATTAGATTGAATTTTGAAGCTGGCTTGAAGCTACTTGTCATATCCATTTTTTTGGTCCAACCAGAATATAAAATGTATACAATATAGACACCGTAGAATGAAAGTCTTGCTCTTTGTTTAACTTGGAACTCCTAAGTATATGCCTGCTTTATTAAAAACATAGCTGTAAAAACTCAAACTAGGTGAAATAATTCAGGCAAACAAATCCCAAGCCAGAGACAATAACTTAGAAGCAATACACTTTTTTGTGAGTATTCTAGGAGCTGAAATGGGAAATACTGACTCATTCCCCAGAAACTTGAGCCTAATTCTTACCACATTCCTACCCCAATTGTGCAGACTCACCAGTTCAGCTGAGTTTCAGATAGGCAGCTAAACGTCTAGGCACTGCTTCGGGTTTGTATCGTTTTGTCCAATCTCATATGAGCTGAGAGCTGATTTGTTTGAGGCTGGACTTCAACTGAATGTGAACCTTGCCCTCCAGATTTTGTAAATGCCGGAGTTTCAAAAAGCTTCCTCCCGGTCATGAACTCTGTAGTTATACCACCCATTAATATAAAATGTTTGCATCATTATTTCTAGATGAATGATTCACTTGTTAAAAAACTATAGAAAAAAAAAAATAAGAGATTTCAGCAGAAAAGCAATAACCTGGATCCCTCTAGAGGCCATTTGCGTAATATTTGGTAGGGAAAAAGAATTGAACTGGTCTCTCAATTCTCTGTCTACAAATACAGGAAGTTTATCTGTCTCATGTTGTTGCTTATTATCTTGCCAGCATTCTTCTGTTGCGTGGTGAAAGCTGCATAATTGTTGTACTTTCTCTCCCTTAAACCAGTTCATGCTTAGAACGAGTAATGCAACAGGAGTTTCCGTATGTATTCAGAGTCTTAAATTAATTCCTATATGAATGTTTCCTTGAAGATTTTTTTAGAAAGTGAGTGTTTTATATCAGATGCTAATCGAGGCACTAGAAAGGTAGGTTTCCATTTGTAGTAGTATCACTAAGGAGCTAATTAAACAGGCCAGACAAAAGGGATACTGTTACCCTCCCATCTGTGTGCTTTATAAGCAAGTGCCTGGTTGGGCCTGATGCTGATCTCAGGAATAGTGACGTTGCTCCTAAGTATGTGTGAAAAGTCAAAACTTAAATACCTATAAAAGGCAAGACAGGCCATCATGGTGATGGAAAACTGCACGCAAATAGCCAAAGTGTGAGCAGGTTGAACAGAAAGGAACAGTGCTCAACACAGCAAGGGAAAGAACAGAGCTTTCTAAACTCCTCACATTGCTTCTGGGATAAAAACAATCAAAGCCCAAACTTAAGAGAGTATTTAAGTTATAATTAAGTTCATGCCTGTCTACAGTATATTTCCCACATTAAATGCTTCCTGGGCCTGAGAGCACTGCTATTCCAATGGCTTATTCAGGACAATCTGCTAATTGGGGTGTATGCATTGACTTAAAGGATGGAGATAACACCAGTTTATCAGCAGTCCCTGTGACACAGCAGACTGTGAATACCCTGTATGAAGCACTACTAATGTGTCACAATCTGTCCTTCATTGACTGATAGAAAAAGCTCGCCCCAAAAAAAAGCCAAATCCATTTGGACAGCTAATTGAAAAAATCAGAATGTTTTCATAGTGATCTTGGTAAAATTCATTGAATTACCTTTTCTGCCAGTTATGTATGCACTTTGTGTAATTTGAGTTGATGGTGTGTAAATAGTTTATGATTAATGTCCTTTAAAGTATTTTCAATACATCCTCTCGTCCTTGTTCTGAACATTTGTCATTCTTATCTCCTTCCTCCAAAGTGTTATAGTCCTCTATCGCTGTGTTATTCCACAGGATACTCCCAGGTATTTGAAAATCAATTTTAATTTTTTAATGAAATGAATGTGAAGGGTGGTATACTTTTATACTTACTTCTGGCATAGAGCAAAATAGATTTTGATCATTCATTACATGCAAAATATCCTGTTGTACACCATGAAATGTAATTTCATCCACATGAGTGAACACTGATGAGGTGCTTTTGAAGAAGTGTTGGGTAAAATTACTGGCCATATTCAACTTTGCTATAAAGGTGAAAAGAATAATGTCATAATGAAAGATAAAGATGTGGGAGAATAGTCATAAAGGCAACTTACAAAACAATTTACAAAAAGCAGCATATTTTTATGCAGCATTATGCTACCTTGGAAAAAATCTGTAATTTGCATATATTGTGCACTACAATATGCCAAAACATAGGCAGATTATGCATAATCTGGATTAATTTTCTGTCCACAGAATGTCAATATACCAGACTATAATAACCTGGGGTTCACAGAAAGTGCTGGTAGTGTTAAATCCTCACCCTTCCTTTCTTATTGGAGCTGGGCCAAGAACTGCCAATGGCAGGGGAAAGACTCCAGTGGGTTTTGTATCATTCTTCACTCTGCTTCACCACTTTGCCTAAGTGCCACTTTACATTTTGTTCATGTGCTTGTTCATGGTAGAAGTTTCATTTCAAAGCAGGAAGTGTATTTGAAAGGATGTGAGCTGTCACCGGGTACTTTTAAGCAATGCAATTCTTTTATGCTGGGTTGATCGACTGGGTAATCGATTCCTCGCTGCTTACTTTTGGCTCAGTAATTAAGTGGGAAGCAATAACTCAAGGGCTGCATCTGCCAGTAAGTGGAGCTCTTTGCTAGCCTAGGGCGGTGTGTCCTCGCCAGGAGCCTTTCCGCCCCCAAACTGAAACTGCTAGAGAGTCGGTATTCAGTTTTTCTTTGGCCCTTTTGCAACTTCTGCATTATGTTCCAGTTCTGTTGTTTTCTAAAACAAGAGAATGATGGCTAAAATCAATCAAATTATAAATTATTTTATTTCCACGGAGATTTTATTGCTTTTCTCTTTGACAGCAAACTGTTGAACTCATTCCCTTTGCCACTTAAAAGAACGAGGAGATTTTAACATTTTATTTGTATTTTATGTTTTCGTAGGAAATATATCCTGGTATTTTTAGTAAAAATGGTGCAGTTTGCCATATCACGGACATGGGGGGCAGAGGGGATGGTCTTCCTATACTTTTCACACTATGGGCTCATTGCCCAGTGATGAACGGTCATAGTAATGGTTCCTTAGAGCAGAATGTCGACCCAGTTGTGCCATGATCCACTTTGCGGTTTTAGAAATGGTTTAAAGTGTGGGACAGTGGAGAATCTGCTTTCATGAGAACTGCTCTTCCAAGAATCAATGTTATTATAAATTCCTCTTATTCTCTACTCCAAGTTGTCTTGATTAGAAAGGATCTTTAATGAAAACATAACTTTCTGGTCACATAAAGAGAAGCATGGAGAAAATTGCATTCAGTCAAGATGGGATGTCAGGATTAGTTTTCTAACTTAAATTCTCAAATGAATCTTCAATGAAATACAGATTGAACATAGCGTTTGCTTGCTAACGCTCGAGGTATGCTTCTTTATGTACTTCATTAATGTTGGAGTCTCATTTATTTATGCTGGTATGTGGTTTACTTGGTAGGTTACTCGATGTATACTGGCAATGTTTTAGCCTAATTATTGTATATATACATTGACTGGTGCTAAGTCTGACAGCTTTCTGAAGGTAGCTCATTTTGTGCGTGAAGTGCACTCTGTAACACTTGTGTTTGTTCCCTCAGAGCTCGCCAGTGTTCTTACTCCCCCACAGTCAAAATGGGTATTGCTTTCTTATTCCTGAAAGAAGAGCAAGACTATTTTGGCAGGAAAAATATGTTATTTTAGGTGTGTAGCTATGACTTAATAAGACAAAAAGAGGAAGATTCATCCTCTCCTCACACATCCTTGTGCGCTCAGCAGGGAACCTCCTCTTTCCTCCAGTTGTGTTGAGGACAAGTTAAGCAGGGAGAATTCACCACACCTTGGAGATGACATCTGCTAACTCCATGGCTTCAAACCGAAGCTGGATGGGAATGGAGATTGAATTTCTGAAAAGATTTCAAACAGTTAACCCCCTTTCCTCAGTGCTTCTAAGGAATACCAATCAGTAAATTAACAGCGTTATTCATGTTAGTAACAAAAAAGCCCAAAGAAGTAGAGCACACATCCCCGGTGTATAGGTGGAGTCATAGACTGAGAGATGGATTAAGTGAATTTCCACATGGTGAAGCTGGAAATTGTATCCAGCTTTCTTGTGCCCAAATCCTACTCTATAAGACCTCTCACTTTTGGTCCTTTTGAAATTATTGATGATATGAGCCATTCTCAGCTTTCCTCTTCTTTCATTGCCAGGACAGTGTTCCCTGGAAATGCTTTGTAATCCTGCATGTTTGGCCAGGTCTTTATAGCCCTGGGAGACAGATTCAAGCAGAGCTTTGAAGGAGACCTGCTTAAACCAAAATTTCAAACTCTTTAAATAAGGGAAACTCAAAACAACGAAGTAAGAGAAAATGGAAATAAAACGGGCTTGTAAAAAAAACCTAGTGGCATATGGCTATGACAGTCTCTGCAGGCTGCTTGTTGCTTCTAGGATTAGAGATTGACTCTCCACAACTTTCTGAGCTGCAACAAAGTGTGCGGATTCCAGATTCCAGCTTTGCTTCCCCTCTCTTGAAGCGTCTTCCCCTGAGTTTCCTCAGCAGCTTTTGAGAAAAGATGCTGCCTCCTCTCTTCATCCCTGACCCACTGATTTCTGAAAGGAATACAGCACGTGATGCAGAATGCAAAAATTAAATAGCCACAATCCTCCCCTTGTAGAGGCCATTTCTCCAGTGGGAAGGTAGAAAGGATCACTGCATCTAAAGAAAAAAAATTCTTCCCAAATAAACAGTGAGAAGAGCTCTCTGTAGCTACAGGGAAACTATGAAATGAAGGCAAAACAGTCTTCACAAGACAAGAGAGTGGCTTGAGCCAGCTCTCCATGATACTTTCACTCCCTGAAACCGATTGTGTTTCCCAGCCTCTGAAGAAACCAAAGCTCACCTGTACTTTCCCTGAGGTCTTCAAGGGACTGATTGTTTTTCAGAGTACAAAGGTCTACTTCATTTAGTGTTTAGGGGCTTTCAATGGTACTATGAAGTCACTCATATATTCAGAAAAGTACACCTGTATATCTCTGCAGGATCACATTGTTTTATTACAGCTACAGCACAGTGAGACTGCATTTCAGATCACTCCCAGGCAAATCTGGCTTTTGTTCCGCATAAAAGTAAGGTCTCCCATAAACCATAGCTCAGTTTAGAAACACACTGAGGGACTGTTGCCTCTTACAAAGCAAGGAAGGGAGCAAGTAGTTTCACTCTATCAAAACAAAATCAAGCAAAAAAACCCTTCCCTGAAAGCCCACCGTATCAGTGCAATAAGCCTCAAGGCTTCAGTAACTTATACTCCTCTCAATTGTGTGTGACTTTGTTAGAGGATTCATTAGTTAATGTTAATGAGTGCCTGCCTACACACTCTCGTCTTCATAACTAACACACCAGCACTTGTCTCAGAGCATTACAGAGACATTTCATCAGGCTACATAGCTAACTGTGATTTATTAGACTGAAAAACAAAAGCAATGTAAAAATCAGTTAGAATGGATACTGGGAGAAGAAAAAATGTCAGATTCTGATCTTACTTATTTCCTTAAGAGAGCATGCAGCCACTCTATCCAAATCAAGGTCCATGTATATTCTTTGCTTTCTCTTTACATTCAGAAATGCCATCTAAAGCAGGCTGGATTTTATGACTGTATGTTAAAATTCTCTGACATATGAACATTGAAGGAGGTGTCAGAACTCTTTAAACTCGAGGTAAGGACAAACCAACAAACTGCATACGCAGAAGTCCAAATACGGAGAAGAGAAACATTAACTTCAGTGGAACAGTGCAGGGGCTGCAAACTGAGGAAGTACCTAAGTGCTCTGATGGATCATTGCCTCCTTCTGCCCTGTTTTATACCAGACTAGTGCGGTTGAATTGAACAGGAAAGACAGGGCAATGTAGCCATGGTTCATAGGCAGCCAGTGGTCATATAACTTTCTAAGACAACCTCCCCTTTGACTTGAGTCAGAGTGTTGGCAGCTTAAATTAAGTAGAGGGGTTATTTTGTAGCTTTACGTCCCTGTGCTGCAATCAGACCTGGAGAGGGTCTCTCAAAAGAAATGTCTGAATCACAGAGCCATTTTGAGTCACTGTCACTGCGGGAGAGACAGTAAGTGCTGTGATACAGAAAGCTGCTTGCTGGGTAATCAGGTGCTGAAAAGTGACTGATGCTGAAAGCCTTGACTGGCATTAGCATTCATCACCAAATTGGTTGCTCATAACGAGCTTCCAATTTTAAGGTCTTATGTGAAGTACACACCTTATAATAGCCCATTCCACGGGGCAAAGATATACCTCAAAAAGAAGTTAAAAGAAACAGAGATAAGACAGCAATGAATTATTTATTTTTTCACTTCTCTCATGTTGTTCTGTAAACAACGAACAAGTTATTTAAATACGCTGTTTTGGTAAGTATTTTGATGTTTAGTCATTATTTTTTGCAGGTTAGGCTATCAGGTAGGTACAGTCTCTGAATGTGCTGCAATTGCTATCAAATAGAGAAAAATTAATTCCCAAGTATGGTTTCTTTGTACCATATAAACCACAGAAGTAAATGTAATTACAGTCAATTTTGGTTGCCTTTTCAATAATTTTCATGTAGGGGCTTTGGACAAGGGCTTATTTCTGAATCCTTTGTGAAAATAAAAAAGCAAACCCAAGAAAATAAAAAGTTATATGAAAGTTAAATCACAAAGGAAAATGTAAGAGTTGAAGAGTTCCTATAAGATTTCCAAGAATACAGTGGAGTTATAAAGAGGAGGACCGGACTGACCTCACATACGATCAGGTAAAGCTATTCGTGAAGAGGTATGTTTCTGACTTAAAAAAAACTGAGCATGGACATTTGGAGAGTTCTGCTGTTTCTTTAAACAGTGGTTATGAAAAAAACACGTTCATAAATAGACAGTGTGAGATCTACTGATAAATTCAACAAAGGCAATTTTATATCTATTGCAGAGGTAGGACCAAGCCTGACATTTAAATGAATGCCTACAGCAGTAGATTGAGAAGAGTACATAGATAGCCATATCCATTGCTAGCTGTCTTCCTTCTGTCCTGTATTTTTAAGCAATCAGAGTTGGAAAAAAAGAGGAGAGATTTTCTTCTTTCAGAAGAGAGAGGACTAACAAATGAGCTCTTTTTGCCTTGTTAAAATTAGAGGTGTCAGATCTTCATTTGTATTATCACCCTCCATTTTTATTTCCAGCTCTAGCGCAATACTTAGACAATAGTTGGAATAAGCAGTGTAAAACTTCAAGCGAAAGAAAAGGTCATTCTGTAGAAATAAATATCAAAAATAGGTCAGTAGCCTGTACCGTAAAGCCTCCCTTATGCTGTTCTGGTAGTGGTAAAGGTTATCAGGGACCCAGAAAGAGTCCCAAAGGTTACCCCTGTGGTAAAGAAGATGCCGTCACTTGATCAGCTTTACTCCACACACAGCGTAGAAAGCAGGGGCCAAAAAATAATGGAGCATGGAAAGATGAGAAGAGTGTCAGAGTTCAGATCATTCAGGGTAAAGCCATCCTGAAAGGCTCCAAGGCCATCGGAGGACAGCCTTGTGCCAGGGCCGTGGGAGCTACAGTCCCGCAGCCTTTGTGAACCACCTCTGCCAGCAAGTACTTTGCTGCTGACAGAGAAATTTCCTTTGGGACTTTTATATTTGGTTTAAAGCTTTTTGCACCTTTCATCACAGCTTGCAGAGTTGAAGTGAATTCGTAGTTAAGATTCTAAACTACCTAAATCACTGAAAAAAACCCATTCTCTTAAGCAATTTTAGCGCACCTCTCTAGAGTGCTGATGTTGCCAGGGTGATCGTGTGGTAGAGTGGAGAACAGGGAAACACTGGCTCTCTGTGTTTTGGGGCAGATGGCCTGCAAAATTCATCTTGCTGCATTTGCCCCCTTCCAAAACAGATCTTGATTTAGAGTTAGTGGCGGCTCTTTGACTTTCTCTGATATACATGTCTGTGTCTTTCTTAACGTGAGCTTTAGAAATTTCAGTTATTACAGACCTGAGGCTGCAAACCTGCTTAGATAGAAATCCATGCCTATTTTGCGTTTTATTTCCCTCTGTACTGACTGAGAAAGTTAAAGGGCATGTCTGAAGAGATTCAGCTTCTCAGGAGAGGTGCTGCACAACTCCCAAAAGGACCAAAATCTGGATTCATGGGCGGCAACCAGTAATGTAAGGGTACCTTTTACATGTTCTGGTGGTTGATCTCTGTAGTACGCCTGCAGAGACATAGGAAAACCAAGCTTTTTGTAGAAGTCCAGATCCACTGCACAACAGTTGGCTCTCTGGCTGGCATGTCATTTATCCAGAAATCCCATATACACTGCATGGGGAAGTGTCACTGAGTGAGATGGAAGGGCTAAAAACCCATTAGTCGCCTAATAAATCTGCTTTGAAGACACTAAGGGCTAATCTGATCTATTTGAGCTCCATACAATATTTCCGCAGACAGACTAGATTTACAGTGCCTCCAATAAGTGCGAGTGCAGATTATCACCGCTGCCTCGGGGGGGTCACCAGGGCTCAACTCTGGCTGCTCAGTTTGCAGAGCGGTGACACATTTCAATTCTTGGTTTCAGTTACAGCCAGAGGTTTTTTATCTGGGTTGTACTTATTTTCTTCTCGAAACTTTAATAACACTGAAATTTTAAGAGTTAATCACCCAAGTCAGATTTCTGCCTGCTCTGTTTTCAGAGGATTTTGATTCTGTGAAACCTGAGCTGGAATCTAAACAGAGCTCAATTTCAAGCATCGGAATAAATATCTCTGTCCATCTGAGCTTAACCTATGATCCTTTCTCTCCTGACACTCGAGTGTCAAATCCATCGTCTCTCCCACGTTGAGCAGAAAGCCTTTGAATCATGTATCATGAAGCACACCAGCACTGTACACGTGTGTGAAAAATGTTAAAGATGACAATGACTCCGCTAGAGACCTACTCACTTCTAAAAATCGAGAATAACTCTACTGATGGCAAACGTACTCTGCTGACTACAACTTGGCCCCTGGGCCTAATGGTGTAAGGCTACTGCCACCAACAGGAGCAGGGAACAATGATGGCTCTGGGGATGTCCCTGCTCACCCAGCTGTGGAGCTCCCCCGGCACAGGCTCAGCCCGAAGCTGCTGGTTTAAACAGTCCCCTCTAAACAAGTTGCGCTCTGCTATGAGCAGGATCTGTCCTCTTGGTACATGACACAGGAGAAAAATGCTGTGACTCGCTCTGGGCTGGGGTCCTGACTTGCCTTTGTATTGTCATTGCTGTTGCAAAAGCCAACTCTTATTTGTACCACATAAATTTTCAGACTACATTAGAGGCTGTACGATGCCTTCCCACTCTTATTGTTGAACAAAGGTTATTGCATCCAGTGGTAAATCAAGGGGTGCATTACTCTGGGAAAAAACATTGTTTTGCATAAACAACCATCTTGAACCCTCTCAAGTCAGTCTCCAGCCTGTTTCCGGGACAGAGACATGCCATGTTACTCCTCATGGCAAGCCCACATAAATAATATGAATAAAATTAAGGAAATCTGGGATCAGGCTCACGTAGGAATTAGATTTCTGATTCTGAGGCGTTATCCAGTCAGGCGGAAAATTGCTGTTCTTTTTTGAGCAGTGTGTAAAATAATCTGAGAGTTTGTTTACAGATAAAGAGAATACACAGGAGTGCAATGGGATGAGTGTAAAGCTTCCCATACTGACTCTCTTTGCTTACTCAGAAAGAGTAAGTAGTCTGTCTATTTTTGAAGTTCTTCCACCTTTGCTTTGTTACTCAGCAGGGACAATATTTTTTCCTTGCCTCTTTTTTTTTGTTTGTTTGTTTTAAGGTGAGAACTATTCCATAAGCTTTATTCTCTGTGTCACTTAAAGGAAGATGGAAATTTATGTGGGATATATTTTTTCTCACTATTTCTTTTTGGCTAATCTTTCAAATACAATCTCTGCCTAAGAGCCAAATATGAATATGAAGCACTTGAAGCTGCTAAACCAGTGGATGTCCCTATGACACATGCATATCAGGTTCTGGTTTTAATCTCAGAATATATGAGCTTTTTTCTCTCCCCTCCAAAAGGGTGTAATTCGCCAATGGAAGAAGTTTTGTCCTGCAGCTGCTGTTGCTGCCAGTTTCTCATGTAGTAAAAGTATATGATTCCAGTGGTGCTGTAAACTTCATCACTTCTGAAAGCATTTCTGCACATGCAGGACTGTGAAGTGACACTTGCCAGGTGGTTTCTGTGCTCAAGTACATCTGCTCTGCCTGTCATCGTAACTTTTTCTAATTGTAAATGCTGTTGGTCCTGGGCCTGAGTCTCCTTCAAACCTGGACAATGGTTGACATGTTGTAGTCTCTTCTTAAAAGTCATGGAAGTACTAACACAGAAGTAGTCTCTGCATAATTAAGGTGACTGTGGTGGCAGCCCAGAAGCACGAATTTTCTGTAGTCTGCCCTGAATTACACCTAGTCACAGTGCTCTAGGTGAGGTGGGGAGGAATTTCACACTGTTTTGCATTGCCTGTGATTTCAGGTAAGAAAACCTTACATTGTCGGACACACTGTCTCTTCTTTATTGGATGATTCCCTTCTATTTATGTAAACAAAATATTTTAATGCATAAAAATTGCTGGAAAAACATTAGATGGAAGTTAATTAATTTGCAGGCATATTTAATCTCTAAAAAATTTCAAGGTAAGTCTGGTTAAAATGCCAAAATCTTTTAAATGTGCGGTTTTGGAAGTACCACAGGTCCTTGGAAATATCCTTTCACGGAATATAGCCTCTAAATGTTTAATTTAACAGCTGATAATAGGATTCAGTCCCTTCAGGCTGAGAGGTTTCAGAAGTTTATTCAGCTTGTTTATCTAGATAGAGCAGGGACACAGCATGTAATTGAATAAACAATGGTTTAATTAATTTTTCAATCTTGCAGTATAGTTCATTTGTACATGTGAATGATAACCTCTTTGGCAGATGCTTGTTTCAGATCATAAAGCAGCGTTCCACTACCGGGACAAAAAATGGCTTTTCAGTCCCCGTCTGTGTTTTACTTCTGAAGAAAGTACTATAAATCTTTTTTATAGATAATACAGAAATATTATGATGCTTGTTTGAAAGTTGAAATGTTATGGCCTTAGATCCTCTGTTTAATAGTAGTTTGTCTTTCACTTCAGCATGAACGAGACCCTTTCCTGGGGAAAGGCAGCCTGGGTGTCCAGACCCAGTTTGCACTTTCGTCAGCTCCTGCCAACATGGGTTTATTGGCAAACCGGTCCAGCTGTAGAGGCTGGTGCATGATTGCCTGGGTTTGTGTGTAGACACGGACAGGCCTTGGTTGGGTTGGCAGGGTCGGATGAAGCACCATAGAAACACGTCCAGCTTTGTCTGCATTCTCCCTTCTGAACACATGGCTGGGAGTAAGAGAGATGTCTGAGCATACAGAATTTGGCCATTCCTACTTCTAATATATAGTTTCAAGCTTTGGGGTTGTGCTTTTGGCTTGGTTTTTTGCTTGTTTGTTTGGATTCTTTCTACTGAAGCAAACAGAGCATTTGTAAAGTGCAGATACATTTTGAAAAACCACAATAAAATGAAAGAAAATCACAATAATTACAAAGACTGGGTAAAGGTCAAAGATAGAGTTGGTCAAAGTCATCACCCAAACTTGCTCTGTAGTTTTCTCGTGGTGCGTCACAGCTCCTCAGACTTACACTGGGCACTGCCAGTCCTGTTTGCCTGATTGCCTTTCTCCATGTCTCAGTCTTTTTTTAGAAGTCCTGCACCCACAGCTGCAAGAAGTAATATACAGAAAAACTTTAAGATTTCGTATTAAACACAAGGTTGGTTTTGGACCTCAGTTAGGCTGAAGTAATCAGACTGAGAGCTTAAAACCTCCAGTATTTCTCAGACTTGTCTTACAATGCCATTTTTAGGATCCCATTTTTTTTTACCGTTTTTAACTTGTTTTTTGACAATGATTCCAGGAAAAAAAGGCAGGCATGAAATTATTGAGAAACTGCAGTTCCTGTTCCTTTGACACAGGTGATGTGACTGGAGTATCATAGGAGTAATTTAGCAGCTAGGATGAAAAATCTACTTAGGAATGTTCAGGCTCTGATACACAGGATTTTGGGTATGATTGAAGTGGCTTTTGGGTGCACAATAAGCTTGTGACAAGATAACGTTAAATTTGGATTGCCCTTTACATTTTTCAGCTCCAGTGATAAGGAAATGCAGTGAAGATCTAACTGCAAGGAGAACTTCGTTGAGTGTTTATTGAAATACGAAAAGCATCAGCAAAGATTTTATCATTCTGCTCAGACCAAGCACATGACAGAAAGTCTTTGGTTATACAAATTACCTCATCTAGTAGCATCTGAAGATTATGTGGATTGAAAACAAGCAATTCAGGGTCTTTTGCAAGGAATTAGAATGATAATGAGTGTAGAAACTCCTAAGCAAGTTTAAATCTCCAAGGTGTTATCTGGTCCACAACATTCCGAACAATAATCAACTAATACAGCAACTAATCACTCTCTTAGTAAGATCTGCACAAAAGAAAAGTAATGGAGGAGACCTATCACCTCCCTCCAGAGCCAGAAAGCTTGGGAAAGAGCGAGCCTAAGGAGACATCCACAGATGTGCAACAGCAGCCAGAAGCTGGGAAAGAGAGGAAAATGTTGGCACAAAGCTTAAAAGTCAAACTGAAGGCTCAGCAAGCAAGAAGTTAAAAGTGAAAACCAGACCGCCCACCTACCACATGGCTGGTATGGAACTGTTGGCTGGCTCTCTGGTGGGAAGGCTGTGTCCTCTCCACCCTACATTCACTGGAAAAGCCTCTGGTGTTTGCTGTAGAGGGCTTTACTCATTTCTGGAGCGTCCTTTGTGCTAATAGAGTTGTCTCTGGCCTGATGCAGTAAAAAGTTTCTCTCAGAAAAAAAAAAAAAAGACAAAACCAAGAAACAACAAAACCCACAACTAAAACCCACAATAATAGGATTTAGAAACAAAACCAAATAAGTTTATAGTAGCAGACTGGCTGTTAACCTTTCCTGTACACAGATTGTTCTGATTTATTTTTGGAATATGGAACTAAGCTCTAGATTTATTCATGAATGCTCTGAGAAATTTACTTTCTCTTTATTACAGGACACAAGATCCCACAACTGTCTGATCTTCTTTCCTTTCACTTTCTACCTTAGTCTGAAAGGTTTTTTTTTCTCCTGGCTCCTCTGCATTATATTCCTTGGCTTTTTACAGAAGTGCTACTTCTGTGTGCCAAACTCTTTTCACATAATGTAACTAAATCCATATGTCCAGTTCGTACAATTGAACACGAATCTCTGGCAGATGCTCTCTCAAAATCTGGCTACCGCTTCAGCATTTTTCATCCCATGAAATTTTTTGAAGAGATCTTTGCACATGCAGCTTTAACTTTTGGCAATTGGAAATAAAAGCACGTTCTTTCCTGCTATAGATTTCAAACAATTTCTTAAAGGCTTGATTCCCAGTTTTTACATTCAAAGCACAGTGACCTGGAAATTAGCCGTTCTGTTTTCCTAGTCCTCCCTGTTTTCCAAAGAAAAGCTTTGAAAGATTTGAAGACATTTCTTAAAAAAGTATGGAAATTCCAGCATTTTGCCTAATATTCCTCTGTCCTAATCCAATTTCTTTGAAGCACAGGTTTTATTAGCAGCTCGTACTTGGTTGCAGTTGTTCTGCCTCAGCTGCATGAGGCTGCTGAAGAAGTGGAAGCAGTGAGTTGCGGGTTGTGTTTGTCCATCACATTTCAAAGCAGCTCATCTTCTGGATCAAAATTAGCTCTGCCCGTTTTCTTCTTTTGGTTTAGACAGAAAAAAGCACAACAGTATTCAAGCTTCTGCAATAGTCAAAGTCTATTCAGTTTCCTTATCTGAAGACTACCATTTTTGTTTATATGCCTGTGAAATGAAGCTATATTTTCATGCATCTTTGTTCTGTGACCAAACTCTGTGAATGAAAAAGATCAAACACTAGAAGACGTGCACACAATGTACTTCTGCACTCAGCCTGAAAAAAAAATCAAGCCGTAAAAACTGACTGAGCTACCAAAAGGAGCTGTGAGGAAGTATGAGTGCTTTCAAAGGTATTTAGAGACAATATGTGTTTGTACAGTAAATTAATTTCAAACAAAAGCAGTTTATCTTGTCTGGAGATTCACGTGGTATGTAATGCAATTGAATTAGAAAAACAAGAACAGGATGCTCAAAAATTCTTACCTATTTAAAAAGCCGCACCAGGCACTTTCTATTTTGGGACAAGATTTAATTGCATTCTGTAAAATGCACTGGCAGGACAGTCATTTTCTCACCAGCAGGTAACAGCAGTTCCAAAAAAACGCGCTTTCTCCCATGTAGCTGTAGGAACTGTTACCACTTAGAAACTAGCATAGTCATTAATCAAAACAAAAAGAACAAACTGTTATATAAAGCAATAATTTTACCAGACAAGTACTTTGAGTCTGCCTAAAACAGATGATCAGAACATATTACCCAGTTCTTGGTTTATTGTCTCCATAAAAACTTGGAAGGATGCATGTCTGGTCTATTAATTTTTTTATTTTTTTTCCAGGCACAAATAAAATGTTCTTCCTCCAGTGATTTCTTTTTTTTTAATTCTTTCTGGTTCTTGCAACATCTTTACCTTATTGTTGTCTGACTTATTACTGCAATAGTTCAAACACACACATTGTCCACGGTGATTGCAGTGGAGATGCTGAAAAAGCGTGAATACCAATGGGAAGCTTCACTGGGAGTGTTGTTATCAGTAAGTATGATGCTGGTAGTAACCATGGAAACATTTAGAATGGTCAGAAGTAGTCTAAGGATAAGTAATAGGATGAAAGCAAGCAGAGGGAAATTTATGCTGATTTTTAGGGAAAAATAATCTCTTCATGTTGTATCCTGTTAAATTACATAAAGGGTCACTAGGGAACAGGTGGGTGCTTGGAGTCATTTGAAACAGGTTTGGATGAAGAAATTTGAGGTTCTCTTGCAGGAAGCTGTTTTGGCAAGAGGAGGGACTCTTCTGATCCTAGATTAATCTCAATATTAATTGCAAATGTTACTATTCCGTGGGCCTTGCTGAGTGCTGGTAACTTTCTCAGACCGAGTAAGTGCCTGGCATGTACCTTTTCAAATTAACACTGGAAATCCCTTTTTGCTAGTGATAATACCATTCTTCTGGAAAATACTAATTGAACCAGGAGACATTTCAGAGACTAAGCCACTATCATGCTGTCTTAGCATGTGTATAAATTAAATAGATCTTTCTTAAGCAGAGGCCTGTAAGCAGAGCTCAAGCAGACAATTTTCTCCTGATTTACAGTAAGTTAGGGAGAGGAAATAATTTAGTTAGAAACCTAAGTTTGAATAAGAAGTTATTTGGTTAGAAATAATTCAGTATTCATTCAACTGTTTATTTTGGGTTTGTCTTCCATTTCAGAGAGGCTGAGCAAAAAGGGAGTACAAGAAATGAGTGAATGGAAAAATAAAATGAAATTCAGATATGGTGTTGAAAAGTGAGTTTGAGTAAATACAAATACATTGAAAGCTGGCAAAATGAAGGGAGACAAAATGTTAATATTGATATGCTACAATGGTTTTAAACTAGAGCAGGGTAGGTTTAGATTGGACATTAGGAAGAAGTTCTTTACAATGAGGGTGGTGAGACACTGGCCCAGGTTGCCCAGAGAGGTGGTGGAGGCCCCATCCCTGGAGACATTCAAGGCCAGGCTTGATGAGGCTCTGAGCAACCTGATCGAGTTGAAGATGTCCCTGCTTCCTGCAGGGGGGTTGGACTAGATAGCCTTTAAAGGTCCCTTCCAACCCAACATATTCTGTGATTCTATGATTTATCCTACATGGGCTGCTTATTGGTTCCAGCAAGCTGTTTCTTCCACCCCGATTATGCTCAGTATCATGGAATCATAGAATGATTTGAGTTGAAGGAACCTTAAAGATCACCTAGTTCAATCCCCATGCCAAGGGCCGGGACACCTCCCACTAGACCAGGTTACTTGAAGCCCCATCCATCTTGGCCTTGAACACCTCCAGGGACGGGGCATCCACAACTTCCCTGGGCAACTTGTGCCAATGTCTCCCCACCCCCACAGTAAAGAATTTCTTCCTAATATCTGATCTAAATCCTCACGTCTTTCAGTTTAAAACCGTTACCCCTGTAACTGTAGTTCCTGATAAAGAGTCCCTCCCCATCTTTCCTGTAGGCCCCCTTTAGGTACTGGAAGGCTGCTATAAGGTCTCCCCAGCAAAGCTCGCAGCAATAGGATGATGACCTTTGCTCTCTTGCTATCCTTTTTTTAGTAGGGATACGTTTTTAAATGGTACACTGATTTACTTATGACTCCTGCTCTCCGAAATAGATGAGGATTTGCAAAACCATGTCTTACTTTTCCTACTCCTTCACATTGTTACAAATGCTGAGGAATTATTTTCTAATTTTAATTTCAATTATTTTTAGTCTAAATCTGAACACAGATTACCTCCTCCTGGTCCTCCCACAGGCAGTGTATCGCTGGCAAAGAGAGAGTACTCTAAATTCCTTTATTGTACAATGATTTTGCTGTCTGTTCTAACAAAGGCATTATAATAAATTTTTAAATATTAAAGAATATACGATTTTCATTGCATCGAATCTCCACAAATATGGCATTATAAAAAAAGGGTTAATGAGATTTTTTCCTCATTTTCTTGATAAAACCACCAGAAACAGGAAAAAAAAAGTAAAGAGCTTGCTTGATTCAATATGCATACCAGGATGCTTGGTCGGCTGCCCATGCTGTAAAAGACAGTGATCCTTTCTGTGGTATTCTCATGAATGATTCCTTGCATTATACCCTGGTTAGAGAGAATTTTTTTTGATGCTGTTTTCAAAGAGTGAGATGGCAATGAAACAAGTAATTTTTTCGAAGAAGCCGGTAGATTTTTTTGACGTTACCTCACTTTTATTATTGTAGAGCTTTCTTCTGATGAACCCATGCAAGTTGCTTACACAGAAGTTTCCATGTATGACTCTTTGGGGTTAGTTTTTTTACTTTTATATTAATAGAAAGCAGCAGAGAGAAATCATAAACGTGTTACTTTCCAATTCAGACTTGCCTGGGTCATAAATAATGTTATATCGATTTGTTACTTAAAGCAAGTACATTTTTATGTAATAAGATTAGACTTTGTTGAAATTGATGGGTAGAAAAACTGCCTCCACCTCTCTCTCTTTGCTGTCGTCTTTGCTCAACATTTGGAAACCAATGACCTATAAGAGTCTCTTAGAAATCCCAACGTGATATGTAGGAAGCAGCCAAGTGTCACTACTGGTCTCGGGCTTGTACAGCTTCTTAGATCCCTCAGATGTGATTTAGGCAGCTCTGAACATGCTTTTACACAACACTTGTAGTAAAGAAGCCAAATTAACCTTTTCTAATGCTTTGAATTCATAAAAGACACAATTGGTATAAAGCCACCTTGGGTCGTCTTAATACCTGTTCAACCTTAGGCTGAATACAGCAGACCAAGGCCAAGTTCTCTGATTGTATCTAAAAATGCCATGATGAATAATTTGAAGTTTTTTCTGACTACTTTTAGGTATTATTTTCTGGTATATCGAGAAACAATTTTTTTTCATTTACTGTGATCAGTATAATCCAGATGTGACTTCTCTTCTTTATGTGTCCACTTACATGCTTTTAGCTTCAAATCTGCTCAAGAATAACATACTGTAGGATAATGTGGTGAATAAAAATCATTCTGCCTTGAACTGTACTTGACCTATCAAATACTCAGTGAAAAACCACTACTAGCTTGAGCCACAAAGGTAGCAGACTGAGGTTTTTCAGTGAACTCATACTCAGCAAGCTCTATAGTTTTCTCTGAGCTGTGACAATGACTTGAAATACTCTGTGACCATTTGTTCATTACCAAGAAATCAAAATAGGTTTTTAGTCAAATAAACAAATGTAACCATACACTATTGTTGTCAATTCAGGAGCTTCCTTGACCATTTGTAAATGTCTTCCTGAAGACAACAGCCAGGAAAAAAAAAATTGAATAAACAAATAAAAACCACAAAAATCCCTCAGTGCTATTTAGAGTTACGAGGCCAGCTTACAAAAGTGTTGCATGCGTGTACACAATGAAAGAGATGGAAGATAAAAGCATATACTGTAAGACCAGAACTTCTCGACTCAAACCATAATTCTGAGAATAAATCAAAATTCATAGTTAGGTGTTTGATAGATGTAAACTAGTGTGTAATTAACTGCACCAAACAATGTAATTTGGTATTGAACCCTTTGAAGAGATTTTCTTATTTTTCTGAATATAATTTGAAAGGATTCCAGCTCTTGTCATCAGGTTTATGCTGATGGGAGCTCTGCAGAGTAGTATTTAGTTCGGACTTTAGCAGAGTTCTCATGTGCTGCTTTGCAAAGCTGATGTTGTCTACTGATCTCCTTCCAGATCCTGATAAAATGATTTTCACAGGCATCAAAAGGTTCTTATAATGAAAAGAACATGATATTTAATTAAATGGCATTTAAAGTATAGTTTTTCTCTTGCCGTGTTCCTCCTGTAATTTCCTTTCTTCAGTCACCTTTCTTCCTCCTTAGTTATGTAGACATTTCAATCTAAGAAGCACTGGGTGAGGCTCCAGAGGCAGCTGCTGAAAGGAATAGTCAGAGGAGCGCTGAAAGAACAGCAGATACGGAGATCCAGCCTAGATAGTTGTAGCCTGCCAATTTGTCTGCCTGTTGTAGGCACTCACATAGCTCACATACCTCCAGTCAGAGTAAATTTTTAATGTATTTTTTCCTCAGAAGAATCTTTTGAAGAAAAATATACTGTCTTGTCTGGTTGTTTCATATAAACAGTCTGTTACCTGAGATGGGGCAGAAGGAAGAGGTGTAAAGCAGATGTATACAATTGCCATTTCCACTCTCCTGTGGGCTCAGGGTGAGTGTTGGGTGGGCTGAGAGGCTCTGCTCAGCCTTGCTGTTACCTTGGCAGAGAAGCCGGTAGCGACTATGCAAACTCAGAGTTTGGAGGTGCTTGGAAAAGTGTAGGTATTCCTCTGCTTCACCAAGTACTCAGTGTCAATGGAGTTCCCATTTCTTCTCATTCTAAGAATTTTTGCAAGTCTAGGAAATAAGATGTGTTTCATTGCAGTTTATATATGGATTTTTTCATCCTAACGATTAGGATATGAAGCATTTCTGCAATAAAATTAATCTTTTTATATACGTTCTATTGCATGTGCTCTTTTTTCTTATCAGAGGAATTAACCTCCAGTACCGAAAAATACCATATACTGTAAAAATTAAAGAGGGCACTAAAACCATAGTAATAAAAAGGGCATAAATCAGTTTAAAAATAACAATAGGTTTTCTAGTTGAGCTGTTTATTACCATTCATATTAAAATTTTATGGGAGAATAAAAATGTCAGTTATTTCGGCGCATCTGATCATCAAATTGCAAACTTGCCCATTAGTTAGAATAATGAAGTTCAAAGCAAACACTCATGTCTGAATGACCAAGCAAGTATAAAAAGTTAATGTATCTCAATGTAAGTAAGTTAAGAATGATCAGCTGTTAGATTACAAATTGTTATCTTAAATAAGAATTCTCCATTGGCATCATTTATAACAAGGTTTCCACAGAATACACTTGATTCAGAGTAATTCAATCTCTTGAATAACAAGTATAACAATATCTAAATGTGATATAAAATCATTGCTAGTAAAATTTGCCAATGACAAAACCCCCCAAACAATAAAGCAGCAATGATTCTAGGTCAGTTCCACGTACAGGTCAGCTTGGATGAGAAGGCGTACTTACTGTAACTACAATTTATTCTTTCTACAGAAGTAGAAACTTTTAAGGCTAAATACTTCATTTTGTATATTCAGTTGAAGTTTGCTAAGATCAGACATCTTTTGACCCACAGGGCCTCTTGTAAAATTTTGTTTTGGTCTAACGTGTTGCAGTTCTAGCTGTCCTGAGTTTTTATTTGAGTCTGGGAATTTAAAAGCCTCAAGAAATTTGAAAGACGTAAGGCTGGTTTTCACATCAAACTACAAAAGGGGGAGTTTCACATGGTTTCAACATGAAGCCATAAATCAGAACTGTTTTTCCTAAGCCTGATACCAAGGCAGTCATAAGAATCTGAAACCTGTGATGTGATTCACACCATATCCACTTTTTGAAAGTAGGTAAGTTTTCAGTCATCTTACATTTATTGTATGTTTCCTGCAACTCTAATACTTCGCCTCTGGCCTTGCTCTTGCTAAAGCGTCCTGTTGTTGCAGAACTCCAGTTTGCAATGACTCACGCCCCCGAGATGTCTTTCCGTTGAATGATGACAGTGTTGCCGGGTCTTTATTCTTTGCTTCATGACATATTTAATGATAAATAGTCCTGAGATGCAAATTCTTTTATGGGAGTAAGGTAAGTGATCACCAGCTCAGACTAAGTAATTCCTCTGTGACCTTAGGCAAGAGACTTGAATTCTCTATAGCTGATGTCCTTATCTGTAAAATGTGAATGGTCCCACTTCATTTATTGCCTAAAAAGAAAGCAACAATAAAGCTTTGTGCTTCTAGCACTATGATAATGCACATCTGACAGGCATTACTGTTCATGAGGAAAGAAATGAGTGCTACGGACGACTAAGCAATTACTCTGCTCAAGTCCAAGACTTCGAGTGTTTTATACCTAGAGACAAGTGTTTCAACCTTTGAGTACTTATGTAGACATTTGGGAGTTTGCTGGTTATTACTTTAAGAAAACCAAACAAAACAGCTGTTTTTCTGTTCATTACTGAACACGTAAAGAGTTCAATTTTTGAGTGCATTGCATTCAGTTTGCTTGGTGGAGGGAATAAAGATCTGAGTCCCTGAAGTCTGTGGGAAGCTACCTGTCAATATGTCCTTTAACATGTCTTCAGGAAAACTGCAAAATCCACAACCTGCCCCTTCCCACCACGTTGAGAAATTCCACACCAATAGCACCATGAATGGGCTGCAGCCATCTGTGTGCGGTGCTTGTTTTCTGCGGTGTGAGCCTGATGAATATACTTTGCTTAACAATGCTGTCATGATTTAACATCGGCATTTTAGTTATCGATATTTACAGCCTTCAGAAAATTGGGTGTTGGTAAACACACAACAGGCACAAATATCTTCCATGCCTGTAAGCAGGGAGAATGATAAAGGCCATAGTGGCCATAGTGTCTAGTTTGCTTTTAATTTTTATTGTTGTTGCCAGTCTTGAGTATTAAAACTATAAAACATTTCAAACTGCCTGGCTTTAAGGGGTTGGATTCATTTGTCTTTCTCTTGTAATCATTCAGGATGAAACACACGTTTAGATTGCGCTCCTAAACCTCACCATACCTTCCTGTTGTGCTTTCAATGTAGTATAGAGACATCTATGGCTTTTACGGTGTAGTTATAAGCATGGCTCGGTCCTTAGTCTTTCTTTAAAAGAAAATCTCCAGAGGTATAATTATGCTAGATAATATTTTAATAATTTTTTATTCTGACATTGCCAAATTTAAACGTAGCTTCAGAATATTATGCTTACAGCAAGATTTTTGCACTATGTTAGCTAGAAGGATATGTATTTGCCTAACAGAAGTACCGGTTTGCAAAACCTCATCTGCACAGGTGACATCCTGGTGCAAACTATTAAGGTCTTTCCTTCTGCTCCCCGCACTTTGGTTTCCAAGGGAAATAAAGCCAGGCCCGCACAGGCTCCATCGTTGCCTCTCTGGTCTGATCCCTGATCTGGATAATTTAGGGGCCTGAGACTCATCAAAGCACACAAACCACCCTGAGAAAAATACATGGCTATCTGAATTTGGATTTTGAACTTTCATGTGCTTTCAGATAAAAGAGAACTCCTTGAGGGGCTCTAATTAACTGGCACGCTTATGTAGTAGCATTTAAAGTTTAACTGTCTTTGTTTTTCTTTATAAATCGGGCTTCATTTGGGGGACTCAGTTTACATGAAACCCAGAAAAAGACAAGCTTGCCGTTGTATTGCTCTGTTATTGCCATATAATGCCACCCATCATAGACAAAAAAGATGACGGTATGATGTTTCTCTGTTTGGGTGCAATGATATTCAATATGCTTTTTGGAGAGCTGTGTGGGTGAAGTCAGAGAAACCAGAGCTTTTCTTCTGACCTTTCTCATGTCCTTTGTAGAATTGTGATTCTTAAATCTTTTTTATTTTTTTTAGGTGCTAGAGTGGGAAAATGGCTTCTAGGTCTGTAAGCTTTTCTTAAGAGAAATAAAGGGAAGTGGGATTTCTGGTATCAGGTTGCCAGTATCTTGAAGAAAAAGACAGTTAATAAGGTCTTTTATTTAAATTCAGATGTGTTGTAAGTAAATTTTGACTGTTTTGAAATCAGTGAAATGGAACGCTTTTATGTAAAGTTTCAGTGATGGCATTACTGTTATCTAAAGAGAGGACTTATTTCCAGTATTTTCTCACCCCTTGTCATGCCTGTGGAGGCGCTGCTCCCCAAAAAAGGGGGCACCTGGGGGAGGGCTGGCAGCTCCAGCAGCTCTTGCATCCTGCTCGGGGCTGCCTCTTTTTTCCTGCGTACTTTATAAATTCGTCACAGCTTGCAAGCAGAAAATGGCCTGCAGGCTGTAAGATGGCTGCAGTTATTAGATTTAGCCTGCTTTGAATGAAGGAAAGCATAAGGCCGAGTTCAGTAAAAAGGCAAGCAAATGGCTTTGCTTTATAAAACTTAAAGAGTAATGATGCCCTGAGCATACTGAAGAGCCTGGGACATACAGATTGGAAGATTTCTTTGAGGTTTTTATTGCTGGGCTCATTCTACCTCAGTCTGACCCATCTGCCTGGGCCTGATCTTGCCCATGAGTGACCTGGATCGCAGAATCAGAAAAATGTCTCTGCCCTTAGTTTGAGTTGGGAGAATCTTTATTATGTAGCAAATTTTCCTTCCCTCCTCTATCCCTCCACTATATGAGCCAATAGGTGGAGAAGAGAAAATACCAGTATGTTTGCTATTTCATCGCTGGTTTTTTTTACATTAGCTAATGGAGTTGCAAGGATGCGAGAAAATAAACTGTATCGAAATTAGGGTTCTGTCCCGTGTACTGTGGCACAAAGTGAAACAAGTATCAGAAGACAATATGAGAAAAATGTAAAAAAGTTGCATACAGTTGCAAATCAGCAGTGTGGCAGTTAACCAGCACTAAAAGCTGCTTGCCTTAATAATGATGTCTTGAAAATATGCAGTAATTAGGCATGATAGTCTTGAGATGCACTTCTTTCACAACATCAGGCTTATGATGAGCATTTAACTCACAGAGATACTTTCTCTCATTAAAAATGATTACTCGAGCATGGTTTTAGTAATTATTTGAGGAAAATTGTAAACAGGAGTTAAATCCCTGAGCCTTTACGTGCTTCAGAGGTTCCTTTCTGTATCAGACATGGGTAACTAAAAAAGCTAGAAAGGAATTTGAAATTGTGTTTTTTAACACAGTACAGAATTTTTTCCAAGTATTAATATTTATTAAAGGAAATTTAGTACCTAACTGGAATACCAAATCTATTTAACAATACCGGGGCTTTATGTCCTCTTCTCTGGAGTAAGTTAGGGCTTCCTACCAAGTTAGGGCTTCCTACCAGGAGCTAATTTCCTTATCAAATTCTGGAGTACAGACAGGCAATATTTAATTTCTGTTTCTTACCATTATTTTAAAGATTATTGTTAAGACGCGTCATCTTTGTGCCGCTGAATGACATAGAGTACGTCTCTACCTTTGGAGTAGACACAGGTACAGATTAAATTCTGTCTTCTGTTTCTCTCCCCTCCCGCCCTCCCTTTCTCTCACAGTGCACCCAGATGGTTACATACATTTACCAGTGTTGATATTTTACTGTTTTTAATGGTTAACCATATTGGCAGCTGTTTGTAGAGACTGCAACAGCAGAACGTGAGGGAGAGGAACTGCAAAAACCCTCCCATGTCTCTTTGATATGGATGTTTCCCATAACTAGAGAGGGGAGTAACCTGCCGTCTGCTCATCATGAAGAAAACACGATGACTTCTTAAAGCACAGACACCAATTTCTCCGCTTCTGGAGTTGACTAATGTTCAGATGACGGGACTTCAGATGATGGGACTTCATTGCCGTGCAAACCCAATAACATTGGTGAGTTTGTGGTTCAAGTAAGTGGAAAATGCCCTTAAACCATTTATACTGGTTTACTGGTTAGATAGTACATACAAAATTGCTGTGAGCAGGTGGGACGTTTGTCAGCTGTGTAAAAGGACGGCAGCCTGGCTTTTCAACACTGTTACAATCCAGTTGAGACCTAATAACTGAGGTGGTTCACACCAAGTCTTCCGAGCAATGCAGACGACACAGACCTTGTGTGAGCAAGTAGAAATGGCCTCATGAGTTTTTTCTTGCTAGTAGAAAATAGAAGGGAATGGATTGTATCTATTATATTATTAATATGCAATTTATAGATCTACTGTGGGATTTAGTGATACTCTGACTAGTTTTTTTCAATGTGCATATTTGTTTGCTGTGGGTGCTGAGGATATATAATGAGCATATAAGGATCACTTTTTTAATGTACTATTCGTCTGTCTTTCATTGACATATCCACTATTTTGCCCAGTATTTCCTCTCAATATCATAAATACAGTGCTTCCTTTTTCTTTAGCAGGATATACAGGGAAAAAGCATATAGTGAAGAAAATGTATTAAATATTGGTATGCTACTGTCATGGCTATTGAATAAAAATTCAGTATCTATACAATACCAGTCTTGTAATCATAGGCAAACGTAAAGAAGTAGTACAAATTTAATTAAATCTGTTGTATTATTGTTATCCTTCAACTCAAGTGGAGCAGGGAAAGAGTAATATTAAAACTACTAAACCACATACCAGGAGTTTTAAAGACATTTATAATTTAATGCAGGGATATAAGTATCAAGACTAGTTTTAAGTTGAACTGAGTGAAAGGTTATAACATGAATTTTCCCCAATTAGGTTCTCCCTAAATAAAGGTATGTCTGGCCGGAGGAGAGATGAGAGAAAGAAACGGCTTTGCACTGTTGATATGGTCAGCTGTATACGTAGGGGAGGCACCTGTAGCTGTTCTAGGAATGCTCTGACTTGCAGTAGGTCTGGAAATACAGGAATATGGAAGATGACACAACTGGGTTTTTGCTTCCTCAGTCTACTCCTGTGCTGGCTGAGATGTAAGCCCAGAGTATATCAGGGAGAGATATTTCTGATCACTCAGAACACTGAGTCTATAAAATATTCATAAATCCTCTGCAATTTGAATTGGCCTTTCAAGTAATAAAAAAATACATCAAAGTAATACAATAAATGAGTAAGTCCCTCTACTGCATGTCATATAAAACATAAGGATTTCTTTTAAATATTTGATTATTGAAAAGTAAACGAGGCTTTTTCTGATGCGATAATTCTGGCATTTCATACAGTATGAAACAGTAACAAGAAAGATACTGTGTTATTGTTAATGGCTCTATTTCTTACCATCTAAACTAATGAGCATCTTTGATCTTCTCTGATTTCTTCATGCTTCGTTGTTTCCATCATTGTCAAAAGCCCACTTCACTTTCCTTGTGAAATAATCTACATAATGCAAAGTGACTCTTTATGGAGTGCAGTGAGTATTCCACCAGCAAGGAAGAAGGGCATCATTTGATAAAAGCAGATGGATCATTGAGACAGCTACAAAATTAGATAATTTTAGCAGAGAGCAGATTTATTTTTTTCTGCCAGTCAGGATTTAAACAAAGAAACAGTCACACATTTGGCAGACAATTATGTTTCTCCAAGGGAAAACATAACACTGAGTGAAAAGAGTTAAGGTCTCTTTTTTCTCAGATAATTTTGTTCTTTGAGAATTTTCAAATGCCTGTTTCATGAAAAACCTAAAAAATCTGAACAATTGTAACAATTTTGTTCCAGGGATATAAGCAATGTTCATGTAATCATTTTATGAGTTCATTTTTTTATTTCAGTTTTCAGACTCCTGCAGCACTAATTTTTCCCTTTGGTCCCCAGACAGCAGATACCAATGTAGGACACCTGCCACCATCCATATTGTTGATGTACAAGTTTCAATAAATTTCTTTGAAGTGTTCATGTTGGATATTAAAATATAAGGCTCTAACTCTATAGTGTTTCCTAAGTTTGGAAGGCCTTCTTAATTTTAATAGAGTTGAGGGTCTACCTCAAGTCTACCTATATGGAATTTTTACAGGATTTATAATTAGACATATTTACATAAGGAACAAGAGAGAATGATTTTAAAGAGCTTTGATTACAAATGTGTATGTATTTAGCGCAGTGTGGCTGTATTTGAATGACTCTGCTACAAATAAAAACTAGAATTTAAAAATCAAATCCTTAGTCACGAATTGGCATCGTTGGTATGGCAGATTCTGGAAAAAAGAAAATCCTGCACATGAATACACAGGACCTGATTCTTACTGCTTTTTGTGCCCAGCACAATTTCCATTGACCTCGGAGGGTTTACATCAGTGTGAATGACAGGAGAACCAGAAATAAAAAGGGTCGGGTCCAGCCTGCTTAAACACACTGTCCTGAAGAATGCAGTGTTCAGGAAAATAATTTAAAGCCTTTTCTCTCTCTAAACAGGCTGAATTTTCAAACTGGAAACAAAGTTAAAGTGCAGCTGCCTCCTGCAACGCGGTGACCTGTGGATTCAAGGTCCCCAGGCACTCCTTACCTGAAGGCAGTAACTGCAGTGGGTCTGGTTTGCAGCACATCAGAGCACCCTCCTCTTGCCAGGGACAGCTTGAAACCAAGAGTCCAGCCGCTCTCCGTGCCTTTGGCAGTGAGACAGTGTTGGCCCCCCTGGACCTTTGTTTGTCTGAAAGCGGGAAAATAAAGCAAAGTTTGTCTTAGGGAACTATATACCAGATGTAGAGTGTTTCATTTCCAGTGGGATCAGGAAATGGACAGAGCTGAAGAGGCCGTGGATGGGTCACCCATTGCTTTGCAAAATATCTGACTAGAGAGAAGCTGACTTAACTCCCACATTCCTTTTTGAAGCTAACCTTCCTTAAACAACAAAAAGAAGAAAACAAGAACCAGTTTTATTCAAAGAAGCAGCGTGAGAGATCAGCAAGAAGCTGACTGATCCCTAGAGGAAGGGGAACACGCTCGTTTTCTCCTCTCAGCGTACACTCCCGGGAATATCCTGATCAATATCAGAGCTGTATGCAATATGTAAAAGAGATTACATTTCATAAGATATATTTTAAATTATACATTTCCACACACTGCATTAATATGAGATGAAATTTTATCTGATTTTAATACTTTAATGTTAGCTTCCATTATTTGTTCAGTAAGTAAATGAAGAGATGCACGTGAAATCTGGATTTAATTAGATAGGACAGGCTTTCAGTTACTGACTGACAGAAGTAGAATACATTATGTATAAGCATTGTATAATACTTTTCTGTCCTGAGATGATGCACAGCAGCACAACAAAGTTACACTTAGTGTTTACTCCCAAAACACAGCCCTTTGAGTTTTCTTAAAAAATATAAAATTAAAGTTTTTAAAAGGTAGATGTGTGTTGACAACATTTTCTCCTTTTTTTTCTGGCTGAGATTATTCACTAGGTTCATTCAGCTTCCAAAAGCATTTGTTATTTCTTTCAACACGATCCTTTTGGCTGTTCATTAATTCTACTTGTAATGACCAAAAGAAAATCCTGCATGATTCTCCCATAATGGAGACTTGCTGCTATTACTGACAGCTGAAGCTTTCTTTACCCCAGATGTGTTATTATTATGCCATATACAAGAGCACCAGACGTAAGAACCAAAAAGAGAACGAGTTTGCAGAAGGAAAGTTAGTAAGGCTGGGCCTTGACCCAGGGAAATGTCTGCCTCCAGGTATTTTGAAAACCTGCTACAGAATGAAATTGCTTTTTCACTTTTTAGCTCCTGTGGAGCATGGTCTAAATGCCTATGTGATTCATCAATGTCCCTGGTAGATCTCTGAGATATCTAGCTATAGCCTTACTAATGCCATTGGTGTTTCTTGTGGCTTTGTGAGAAGGCGGGTCTGCGGGAGCAGCTCTCTTCCAGAGGGAGAGCAGGAGGGCACCTGCCGGGATTGCCCGGGCTGAGCCAGGTACTCGCTCAGCCTTGTTCCTCCATGCAAAATCCCAACACCAGGGTGGCTTTTCACTCCAGCAGTAGCACTGCTTTCAAAGCCCTTTCATTATGGCCAAATAACAGATGTTGCATAAGCCTTACACTTTGCTGATGTGCTATAGCTCCTGGCGACAAACGAAGCTGAGGGCAGTAATCAGTTATGGTTTCTCTGTTGTTCTCGGGCTGCTTCTCCTCTCTGAGATACTTTTCTAGCCCTTTCATTACAGTGGCATCTGAGCATCTCATTGCCTTTAATCTCTCAGCAGCTTCAAAGCCGTATCCAGAGTCGCAGCTGCAGCAGGCTACCTCAGCACTGCCATGACACAGGGAGATCTTCAAAGAAGGTTGATGCAGATGCTGACAGTCCAGAGCTGAGCACAAGCTCACTCAGCCACCTTCTTGAGTAAGCTTTGCACCCCGTTTTCTGTCTGTAGTGCTGGGCTTGTGCTGTGGTGGGTACCCAGTACTGGTGTGGTACAGCCGGCCCTTCAGCTCACCATAACCACTTTTCTGATGAGTTTGTGCAGGTGGACATGCTCATGGTGACCAGGAGCCCTGCGTCCACACTGTACTAGCTGTGGCAGTGCTATAGGACGTTTGGAAGACAAGTTTCCTAAGGCCTGATGTTTCTCCAGGGCGAGGAAGAGGATGGTGACCAGTGCTGTGGTAACTATACATACTTCCCTCTGTGTTTTTTTCTTTTTCTTGGTTGCTAATTCTCATTAGACAAACAGCTTTCTACACCACAATTTGTTTTACATAATTCACATATAAAATTGTTGGTCAATATTAAAAAAAAGTAAATTTTTTTTTATAGGCGAAGAATCAGAATAAAACCAGATCTATTCAATTCCTCTCAAGAGATCTGATTTCCAGTGGCTCCTTCCACCTCCGCGTGGCTTTTTGATTTTCCCTGATGGCAGACTCTAATATTCGGGAAAGCTTTCTATCTTTATTCACAGCTGCCTACATACATTCTTGGCTTGTTATTTATGCTATCTATGACAATGCCCCTTTCATCTTAAAATACTGCACTGAATTTTTTCTTGATTTTATGTTAAAGGTTACACTGACAAAGGCTGATAAAACACATGGAGCATTATTTGTATTTACTTACAAAGCTGCAGTATCCAGGATGACACGATCACTTCTATAAAGTATTATCCTGTAAAGATCATTTTGAAAGTGAATGTCATATCTCATTTCACTTTGACATGTAAATACATTTCAGCCTATCTATCTAAGCCTTTCCAGCACATCCATCACTTCAGAAGTGCGCTGGTGCCAGTGAATCAAAAGCTCGAGCAGCAGTTAACAAGTGGTGTGCTAATTAATGGCTCAAGCAGAAAGTTGTAAGGGTGATTTTTCCAGACACTTCACTCAAAAGTGATTGAGAAGGAAAAGCCTTTTTAAAATTTTTATATAATGTCACACTAAATGAACCATAAAGAAACAATATAGAAAATACATAGCTTGGAATTTATGAGAACACTTTACAACTATTAAAGACCACATTTAAAGGTCTGGATTTTAAATGGAGCTGAGGGACCTTTGAAAACAGCTTTACCAGCAAGGTCATCTTTAAAAATGGAAAGAAAGAAAGCCAAGTCCCAAACATCACAGTCAGCAACATAACAAAGAACAGAATTGCTAGACAAGAGAGGAAGAAAGGAAGCTAAAATGCTAAGAAATCATTATACAGATCATATTTATTTAAATCCAAGAGAAATGTCGACTGCCAGTCACCAGCAAAATGAGAAATGGCATTACAGCTGGCTTTTAAAAAAAAAAAGGTCTTTTGGACCAGTCATCCTCACGGGCTACTTAAAGCTGCTGCTGTTGACAGCTTAGCTGGTGTCACGTTACTCCATCTCACAAGATGCAGATCTGTCTCATGAGAAAACAGTTCTCAAAAGGTTATTTTTTTCTGATGACATATGGAAAGAAATTCCTCATACATATTGAAACCGTTTTACTTTCTTTCAAGCTGTTTCAGTCGCATGATATATGGTATAGCATAAAAAGCAGTTCCAAAGTAAAAAGCCTAGAAGAAAAAAATCTAAATTTTTTTAAAAATGTTTACTTTTGGAAACATCCTTTCTCCCATCTTTTCATCAATAAATTCAATTTCTGTGAAATGGATATTAGTTTTACAAAGTAATTTGACTTTGATAAGACAACGTATTGACTTAGATTTGGATTCTCTGGCAACATTTCTCTCAAATCTTTTTTTCAAACTGACCCGATAGTAGAAACATTATCCTTATTGTGTGAAAATAAAAGTCCTCATTGCTTTAAGTGGGGCAGTTAGTTCCCCACCCTCTCCAAAACGACAAAACTCAAATCACACTTTGAAAAGGAGTGTAAAAAAATCCAATGACTAATATTTTTTGGTAGGAAACTCTGTCACTACCTGAAAAATGGAAAGCAAAAGTGTAGTGGTAGAAACAAAGCTTGTTAATTGTATTCTTGACTATATTTTTCAGTAGCCCTGGCCTCCTCGCAGCCATGCGGATTGTCATACGGTAATCTAAGCAGTGTTGAATACACACTTGTCCTTCCCTGCCCCATAAATACCGGACTGTGGTCTGTCGGGAGAGACAGGGTTACTTGAGGAGCAACATGTTGCAATTGTACATTTGCAGGTGGTGGGAAAGGTAATGGGAGAACGTACCCTTTGCATTAAATAATCTAGTAATTATATCTGCAATAGCGATCGTATATGAGCAGGGTCCCACTATATACCCACTGATGTTTTAGAGTTGTTTTGCACATTTTGCATCATCGTAATTATTATTGCATTTTGTTCTACCTGCAGCCTGGACGGGGGAATGATTTCTGACTCTGGGATTGAAAACTTCCAGCCTTGTTTTGCCGCTGCCTGCGACGGGGAGCGCAGTCCGCCGGCGCTGGGTCTGGGAGGCATTTCCCAGGACTCTGCTCCGGCCACGCTGCCCAGGGAGGAGAAGGACCGGGCAGGGCTCTGCTGCTCTCGGGGGCAGGCAGCAGCTCTGTCGAAGAATGGTGAGCTGTGAAGGCTTGCTGTGAAGACTCTAGTGTGATTATTGCCTTCAATGAGCCAGCGAAGGAATGAGGAAAGCTTGCCAGATGTTCCTCTTGCTTCTTTTCCTGCACAGTGCTGGGAGGGGGTGAAGGAAAGGACAGCTTTCTGGCGGCTAAGATAATTCTCTGCTTGAAATTTGGTTTTGAAAGCTGTCCAAACATGTGTACCTTTTGCCTTTGAAAAAGATATTATTACTGAAGGTTTTACAAAATAGTATTAGCCTATCTCATATTCATTGAAGAGTACCGCTTCATGCAAAGCTACAATAAATGCATCCAGAAGAGACCTCAAAGGTAATTAGCAGTGACAACTGTTTGCCACCTTTTTCTTAGTCAGATGTTTACAGGCCCTGTAAATAAGTAGTGCCTAACGCTAATAAATTCTTTTTTGTTATATAACATTGAACTTGCCAAACATTTTACTTACCAGTTTTTAAAGAAAACATTTTAGAACTAGAATCTTGTAAAATTTCAGCCTGGAGCAGACTTCACCAAAGTTAATGAGGCGTGAAAAATAAGATTTAGCTTGGGAAGGCTGCTATAACCTTTTTGCAGCTGTAGCCTGTATGAGCAGGCTATGATCAGTTAAAATAGATACCTCAATTAATCCTTTCTTGGAAATTGAGAAAATAACCTATATCGTTTCATTAAAAAAGAAAAATATTTCACAGTGGGTTATGGTGCCTTTGTGGCACCAAGAGGATGGGAATCGGTGCAAAGGCAAGAAGGGGACTTGCTGGCTGGGGAAATGCATCTCTGGTCTGCCGAGCCTTCCTGCTCCCTCATTCCCTCTCCCCTGCCCGGGCAAGTGTGTGCCAGGGCAGGAGCATGGTGGAGCTTAGAACCTCCCTGCAGTTCTTCCACATCCTGGGACCTCTCTCCTTCCCTCGTAAATGATGCCAGAGAGAGTGTGAGGGAGAGTGGAGTTCCTCCTCCTTCCTTCCCTAGTACTTTACCCCAGGGACTAGTTCAAAAAGTTCTTCTGAGGTTCACCTAAATGCTACATCCAAAAAATGTCGTTCAGAGTTGTATTGTAACAACCATGGAGACTAAGGGAACGTAATTAAATACAGAAAAAAATATGCTTCTTTGGATATGATTAATAAGTATGTTATTAAAAAGTAAAATGAAAAAGCAATCAATTGGGAAAGATTCTTCTCGCTCCCCTAAGTCCCTCTAGAAAAGACAGACAGGTGTTTTTTTTTATTATGAAAAATAGGAAAAAGGGAAAGTCTGCTTCAGTTTTGCAAAAATGCTCCTGCTACGGAAAGGGATATTCTCTGGGGATCCTATTGCAAACCAAAATGGTAGATATTTCATCTTTAAAATGGAATAAACCAGATCATCAATAGTACAAAGTGGTATAGTGCCAAAAACTAGAACTGACTGAAGACAATTAATTACTGCACTGCTGGTTTTGGCAGAGTATCTGGTCATAAATCAGAATGCACTCAGATCAGTCTCATCTCCGGGAAAGAAATCCAGAAGGTTAACTTTTTTTTCTAGGTTTCTCATATGCATATATATAAACGCTCACTTACATGTGTGTATGTACCTATTTGCATGTAACATACACACGTATGTATGTTTAGCTATGTATGTATTTTTAGATATATATATTTTGCGTATGTGACTAACATGTCCCAACACTATTCTTTGAAAACAATCTTGAAACACTCTTGTATATGTTCTATATGATATTCGGTGTTGTCTTCTTTTTTTTTCCTAACCTGGAATGATAGTAATCTGTATTGGAAGAAAAATACGAAAAAATGCAATGGTGAATTTAGGAGTCTGGCTTTTGTTATCATGTTAACAACTTGTCTACATAATAAACATGTTTTCTTTTAGAAGACCAAACTATAACTTTTCCTATTTTAAATTAAGGTCATCACAGAAATGCAAATCAAAACAAAGAAATCAAAACCCCATTTATTTTTTTGGCAGGGTGAACTAGTACGGTAAAATCTGTCATAAAGTTTTACTGGATTTTATGCTCTATTCACAATTTTCTGACTTTCAGATTTTCCTTCTTTTCCAGAGAGATGTCTGGGAAAAACAGAAAACAACGAATTGTCACTACATCCACCATGCTGGACTCTCGTTCCAAATGTCATTTTCGCTCATGCTGCTTGGTAAGATCATATGAGAAGTGACATAGAAAGGTCACAGAACTGTCATTTCTATATTAAAATGAAATAGCCTCTCATTTGCTGTGTTTCTTCACCATTTTCAGAACTTAATGTCAGTAAATGAGTAGCATACGAATGGCATTTATAAATTCAGTCCATTTTGTTGTGTCTAGAAAACAGATATGGAACTTGGCACCTTCTGTGTGGTTTCTTGATAGCAGATATTTAGAAAAATATCCAACTACATGAAGAATAATTTATCAAACTTAACATGCTATCTATATGTAAACACTCCTACCTGTTGCAGAGATTATTTTTATATCCCCATTTTTCTCCAGCCTTGGTGGCATATTGTAGCACTTGAAGTGCTGATAAAAATGATTGGGTCCTGCTGACCACAGAATGGGAAATGTCAAATAGATCAAAATCCACAGATTAAAGTGAAAATAATTGCTGAAGTTACTACTGTTGCTTGTACATACTTGCTTGGCAAAACAATGTCCATGTTAATAGACAAATATAATAGATAAACGTCGCTCTAGTCCAAAAAGAATGCCTTACACCATAACTGGCTATAAACGTTAGCACTCCATCTTAGTGGGGGAATGTTTTATGAGATGAGGCACTAAACTTCCCTCATTACTTTTTAGAAATCATACTGGCTGCTGCCTGTCAGCACCTAAATATCTATGGCCACGTGGTCCATGGGAATACATATTTAAAGGTGCACGGTAATGTGCAGTGTGGGAACGGATGCAGTTCTTTAATCCGTGGAGAAAAAGAGCTCACGCTCCAGACTAGAATAGTTTCCTGACCTGAGGCGCAGCTGAAAAACTCACCCAAAAGCAAAGGCGAAGGGCTGAATGGTCACTGGATCCAGCTCCTGCTGCTGCGGGCAAGACAGCTGATGACTTCAGCCAACTCCATCCCAAACCGAAGCAGACCAGCTGCCTCCTCCCTCCTGGCTCGCCAGGCAGCACCTACACTCAGTTCACCTCCCCTTCCTTAACTCCTAGCTCCGGCGCAGCTACGTATCAAAGCCTTATTTAAAATCTAGGTGACACACTGTTACCACACGTGTGTCTAAAACACAGGAGTGGATTGCTCTGGCATTCTTGGTATCACTTTTCAAGCCCTCTTCCTTCTAGGTCTTCAGGGTTTTTTTCCCTTCGCCTTTTGTTTCATTGCCCCCCTGGCCGGGGCAGTCATCACATAATGTTCTCCTCCACCCGTTTCCCCGTCTCCTTCCATTCTTCAGTGGCACTGCCATATTTTATATTTGCAGGTATAAGGTATCATCTCCCCCTTACACCCCTATCTGAAAGAATTATTAAACTCCTTTTTATCGTCTCGCAACATCACGTGCCAGCTTTTTCAGCACTGTGGGGGTGGAATAGCAAGTCCCTCAGCATGAGTCTATTGAGGGCCTGTTCTGTTTGACCGCCAGCTCTGCTCTCACACATTCTAGCTCACACACAGTTGTATTAGCTAGTCTCTCTTCTCATCCATAAACTACATTCATATTCCTACTAAAAATCTAACATACCCATACGCTGTAAAGGCCCTCTGCATTGCCTTAAATCTCCCATCTTCTGGTGTTCTCTTTCATTTGGCTATCGAGGGTTTTTATTGTATTCTTGGTTTCCTTTGCAGAGTCTGGCAACTTTTCACCTCCTCCCTTCTCCTTCTCCCTAGATCTCCCTTTCTCTGCCTAAATCTCCAAGATTCAGCTGCTATAGCAAATAAATCTTTTTTTCCGTTCTATGTTGGTGTTCTGCTTGCTCTTTGCTGTCCTACTGAATGGGGTTATTTGTCCAATAATCTCTCAACTACTAATTTTCACATCTTACTGGGGTACAGATTTCAGGCAGCTTTTGCCTTTATTTTAAAAATAACCTAACCTCTTCATTCCACTTGACTTTATTGACTGCTTCTCTTACACGCTAAAAGCTTGCCCATTTCAAAATAAAGCTTACTATCTGTTGATACTTACAGAAAATTAATGTGTGAGCTCTCGGTTTACATCGATTTACATCAGTTTCAAATGAATTCCTTCACCAAAATTGGTGGCTGAATGAACAGCACCCTTTGCTTTGGAAATGGTGAAGCAGCCTTTCACCTGTCACAGCCTGCAGTGACTGGGCCGTCTTGGCAATACCTGCTCTCCAGTCTGCATTTGGGAAGTCAAAGTATCTCATGATGATACTGATCCCAACAGTATTTCTCTCTCTAGTAATATTTGTCTCTAACTTTATCTCTTTCCGGTCTGCTTGAGCAAAGGCGAGTCATAACAGGCGAAGGATTTAGGACGGATGCAGCCCTCAACACCAACAGAAATTGATCTACAGTAATTCTTCAAAGTGCTTTGGCTCCAGGTAAATTCTTGTAACTCCAGCTCCCACCAGGTTCCCAGACAGCGCACGCCATCAGTCCTTGCCTCAGTCGTGGTGGCTATTTGGCTGTCCCTATAAAATCTGACTCATCCTGCAGCAGAAATTCTAATTCCTGTTTTACACTCCTGACATTTTTTTAATCTTTCTTTGCTGAACAAACATTGCAGCTGTTCTTTTCTCCTTAAACCTAATTGTGTGACATTGCAGCTAAGTGGCTCACGGTCTCTGCTGCTGAACAGTAACACTTTTTATACGAGCAAGAACCCTTTGTAATATTTCATGCAGCCGGTGCAGCTGTAGCCTGTGGCATTCTGAATACTTTCTGTCCGAGTCCTTGGAAAACCATTTTGTGTTTCAGATGTACAGAAGGATTTTCTTGATGAAAGGAGATACAGTGACAGATTCTGATAGATCGGGTCTCCACTATATTCTTTCTGTTACCGCTCCAGTAAGGCAGATGAATGAGAGATGGAGATGATACTTCTTATCACTAATTCCAGAATTTCTTGAGAGACGAGTCCACGTTCTTGAATGAAAAATACTGGATTTTCAGTACTAGACTTTCCTTGATATTTGTGCTTGTGGGTGCAGGCAATTTTTTTTTCGCAACGAGCAGGAAGAGAAATGGAAAGAACACTTTGCTGCGCCTCTGTCTGTAAAAGTAATTTTCCTGTTGCTTCTATTCTTTGGCTATTGACTTGGAAAAGTAAATTCTGGAATTTGGCAACTGACTTCCATTGAAATTAGCAACAAAACTGCCAGTCAGCTTAGCAGAGGCCAGACTTCCCCTCAAGAGCATGAGAGGCTCTTCTTGCTTTATAGCGCAGTTCGGTCCCCATTCTGCTCACTAGCGGAAGCAACTACAGCCCAGCAGGAGGGAACTATGGCGTTCCCTATGTCCACTGCCTGTCTGCGGAGTCAGGGCACTCAAAACTCAAGTATACAGTAGATATATCTCAGGATAGCTAAAAATATATCAACGTAAGCATCAGTAAAAACAGTTACAGTCCAGACAATGGACTAGTCTATGCAAGAGGCAGATTTGCCAGGACCGTCTCCAACCAGTCTAAAGTTACTCTGGGGTGCAATAACTGAATTGTTTTTGTTTTATGACCTCTAGGTTAAATCACCTTGGTACTTGAGGGCTGAAAGGCAGAAAATATGATAAATGTGCGTGATGGGAAAGCCATAGAATTACAAGACAGTAAATCTGATGTCCATACCTTAAAAATCATTAGAAAGTATAAGAAAAATGGAAATAGATAAGCTAGAATATAGATGAAAGTTTTCATTTGTTATTGTTCTATGAAGGAGACAAAAAGTGCGTCACAAAGAAGATCCATTTGATATAATCTATTTGGCCTTCCAAAAGGCTCTCAAAAACTCCCTCATCAAAAGGGAAGGATTAAAGGTCTTAAAACACAGAGTAGGAGTAAAGATTGAAGCTTCACTAAAGAAATCCAAAAACCCCCCTTTGAGATGGGCGAGCAGTCATTGAAATCGCAGAGAAAATTCAACAAATTAAATGTGAAATGATATAGATGAGGGAAAGAAAAATGGTAATTTCACATATAACATGATGGGCTCTAAATTACTGCAGAATGTGTCTTGCAGAGTAATACACGATCCATGAGAACATCAGCTCAGGGAGTAGAAAAATAAAGCCAAATATTAGGAACTATTAAGAAGGGGTGAGGGTGGGGGGGAGAAGAAAACCTTCTCTGGCTGAGGTAGTTTCTGATTTCACGTTTGGTCTGTCCTAGGCAGCTGCTTTTGGTCATTGCTAGAGCCAGCCATACTAGGACCTTTGGTCTTACACAGTATAGCAATTTTTAATGCTTTTACCAACATGCCTCAGAGAATTAAGCAATTTCTTCAGTAAAAAGTATAAAAATCAGACTTCCATAAATAATATAACAAAGCCTAATTGCATCAGGCTTGTTTTCATTACCTGTGGGTGTGTATATATTTTTTCCAATCTATTTCATTTTTCTAATCCTAAATTGCAATATTGCAATGTCATTTTTATTCCATCTTCTATCCTCTATATTTATCTCTCTTTAAATGCTCCCAATACGTTCCTCAAAACCATGACTCTAACTAGGAAGGCCAAGGAACATCAAATAAACTGTACTGAACTTGTCTGAACATAATTTGACTGGCAGCTTGCCTTAAATACTATTTTGCTCCCTGTATATCCCTTTGATTTTACAACAGAAATTTCCCTGAAGCAGCACTTACATTACAATGCTTTCCCTAAGACAGATTAATTGCCATTCTTTTTAATTCCTCTCTACTCAGCTTCAGAAGAGCTGTCAAAATATACCTTTGCGGTAATATATTTCACAATAAGATTGGAACAAGGTCTGGACCATTAAAATAAAAAGTAAAAAAAAAAAAAATTTCTAGATAAGTTAGTTTTTCTCATCAGCTACCTTGGAAGAAATTTGCACAGCATAATGCATTGCATACATTGCTTGCAAATACGCTAGGAACAGCTTATTGAGAGTGACAAATAATTAAAATAAAGTTTGATAGGGGAAAGATGCAAGCATATGAAGACTCATAAAAATAATAAAATTTTTATTAGATGCAATTCATACAGAAAATTGGGCTCCTTCAAGTAGTATCCTCCTTCTGATGTTCCTACACCAAGTTCAAAATTAAACAAATTGAAAAATTGGTATAAAATTAGGTCCCGGCCTAGAAAACTTCTTCATCACTTTACTGTAGGTTGCCAAAGAACATTATCTGTGTAATAAATCAGGGTCTACCGTGGCTCTTGCCAAGTTTTTCTCTATCTTCCCTTGGCCTTTGAGATATATTTTTTCTTTTGGCATACGCTCTTCTCAGCGAGGCACAACTTTTCTGTTACTCATCTATTTCCCTCTGCACTTGAACAAACTAGCTTTACCTCGTCAAAACCCACATGCCCCAGGACTCTCTGAGTGCACAGTTTCTTCTGAGGTGGGTACAGACATTGGCAGGATGATGCTTTGTTAATATTTTAGGCTGGTCTAGATCTGTCATGTTACCATTGGCATTGCCTGCCCCTCGATCCCGCTTGGTCTTTCGTTACTGAGTCCTTCTTTGTGCCATGCCAGTGCTGATCTGGTCACAGAGATGAGTTGATTACAAATAAAATAAATTTTTAAAATTCTATTACTTTTAATGGGGTTGTCTCTCCAGGAAGGTGGAGGAAGGCAGCTGGTGGCCCGTGGGAGGTGTGACAAGGTCTGATTCAGGCTTCTTGAAAAGAGCAACCAGAGTCAGCACAGCTTTACGTGCCTTCAGAGCAGCCCTTCTTCAGCTGCAACATTCATCTCTTTGAGTCCCTCACCGTCCCACGGGATGGCTACCATCTTTTACGCATCAGAGATTTTCATAGATTTTAAGAACAAAAGAGAGAATTTTACATTTTGCCTACTCCAGACCTTTAGGTTTCATACACATACCCTATTGTCATCCCCAAAGTATGCGAGTTTATAATCTTAGATGTGGTTTAAGAGGTATACACAGCACTTACAGATTCCGTTTCTTCGGCAGAAGTTGTAGCCATATCAGACTGCGAGTGTGTGCGCGTCCGTGACTGTGTCCTTGGGGTCTGCCATGGTGTAGGGAAGCCAGGGGGATGTCACCCAATCACTGTATCCTTCATCCTGTCTATGCAGACTCACATACCCATCTGCAGTACTCTCCAGTTGTTGGAAAAGGCACACATCAGAGAAAGAACACAGGTAAAATCGAACTGCAGATCTTTCAACAGCCTCAAATCTCGAAGCAGCCCTTTCTGTTGGGATTTAGACAAGTTCAATAACAAGGAACACAAAGTTAAGTTACAGAGGTCAGTAAAGTAATCAGAGGTTAATCTCTAATGTCACGTCTGAAGTGTGGTTAAAGATATTTTAGTGACTTATTCTTACAAAGTAAGCAATGCAAATACTCTCTATATATCCCAGTTACAAGAATCTTAGAACCTAACTGACCATCTGAGCATCATTGTTCTGCAACAGCGTGAGGCTGTGTCACTCCACCCCATAGTAAATGAGCATGGAAATAACCATGGACTAATCACAGAAATAATTTTTTTTGTTGAATTGCTTTGGGAAAAAACAAAGTCCTACTGAAAACTTCTACTTTGGAAATTATTCATTTTGGTAGCATGCGCACAACTTCAGACAGACGGATACTAACTGGAATACAGACACTAATCAAGAATATGTGGGACCCGAACAGAAAATAAACTATATTACGGTATACCCACTCCCCACAGCACTTTATTCCCTTCCACAGGGATGTATCTTATTCTTAGAAAAATATGTAATTGGTCAGTGTATTTAGTGATTTACAGATATAGAGAAAGAAGTGAAAATTAGTGAAAATAACACAAATTAGTGAAAATAATCACACGTTTTTTATGTGTTTTATGTGTCTTAGTCCATATAGTGATGGTGCTCCAGGTTCGCATTACGGAGAGTGCAAGGTCGGAATGACTTTGGTGGTTGAAGAGTCGGGGTAGATGTTCTCACACAGCTGAAAAAGGCTTCATGCCTTCCTGAAAGTCTGACGTGCTCTTCCCCTACTTATCTTCCAATATACTGGTGGAAAAAGTTCTTAAAGAGACAGAAATTGTTCCATGGCTCAATTTCACGACACACCGGGTTCCTGAATACTATTAACTGAATTTCCAGTGAAAATATTTCAGGAGGAGGTGGGATTGGAGCTGGATGTCAAGGTTAGAAGTGATGCAGCTTCAAGTCTGTAATTATCAAAAAGAGTTTGTCCATTAGCTAAGGCTCTGCTAAAAAGTTCTTGATAAAGCATGTTTTCCCTTCGTTTTCTGCTAAATATTAGCTGTAGTATACACCTGAATGTGGCATAGCCTTTTAACAGGAAAGCGTGTGTTTGCTTAAAGTTCCATGAAATAAAATTGGTATTAATTTTAGATGTTTTAAATAGGTGGAAAATAAGTAGTTTTCTATGATCTTTTGCTTTTCATTTTTCTCTTTTTTTAAGGAAAATTTGAGTGGTAGATTTTTTTTAATGTTCTTCAATTTGCCACATTTTTTGATTTATAACTAACATGACTGGGTTTAATTGAAGGCAAAGGGACAGAGGAGAGATTATTTATTTTAATGGTCTGCATAATGATAAAATACCAGCAGAAACAGGGAGAAAGTATGTGTCGATGGGAAGAAATAGTTCCAGTGAGTAAAGGAAACCCTGTCTTTGGGAGGAGGAAGGAATATGTTAGAGAATAGAGAAGGAAGACTAGGCAAGTGAAAGATATCTTTTAAACATTTACCCAAGGCTGTGCAGAAGTGAAGCAATTTGGCTAAATGCTAAACTCAACGTTCTGTTTGACTCATACCTGATGCAAAACCACACAACCTGCAGACCTCCAAAAAGTGTAAATGGACATCGGTCTTGATACCTAAATTATGAGTTGTCCGTGGCTCAGTTCTCCTTAAGCAAGAACAAAAACCCTGTAAGGATGGGTCGTCTTTCTGATACCAAGCCAGATCGGCTGCCACAGGGGCCACACCAGGGCCACCGCCTGCCCTATGCGGGGTTTGAATCACAAGCAACTCACACCTTTGAAAAATGTAAAGCATTTGGCACCAGATAATTTTTAGCCAGCCACTTGGAGGATATTTTTAACAAAAGTGCAGGTAGTACTTACTATTCGTTGTTTAAAATAAATATCTACTGTTAAACTATTAATGTTTTTATTGAGCTATGAAATAAAAATTTATAGCCTTCTTGCTGCAATTTAATTTATTTTTAGGTGAAAATGTATAGGTTGGAGCATGGCAGCAAGTAGTTTGGTCTACATGCAGTTTTTATGTAAGAAAATTCTTTCATAAGTGTACAAGCTGGAGAAATTTCCCTGAAAGTAAGCTAGTGAAGTATTGCTGGAAGAGCATTTCTTAGTTGTGTACTTGTGCCAAAACCAGTGAAAGCTATTTCAAATTAGACATAGAGAGCATTTGTTTTACTACTTGTTTGGATATCTCAACATCAAACTCAAGGCTACTCTTCGCATCCCTTCCTTTCTCTCTTCACTCATAATCAAAACCATCCATCACGTAAGTTAAATAAGTCTCAGTATTGCCAAGGAAACCACAGCCCTGTGTTGTATGTCCCACTTATAATTTCTGGATACCCATGGACATCTTTTGCTGGGTGAGGTAAATGCATGGGGCTACTGTGTCTGCATGTTGTCTGGGTCTCCATTTCTAGTGTGTGGCTTCCGATGCCTTCTGCTATGGGGCAATGTGATGGTTTTGCACAAATAATCACCATCATTGCCAAAAAGCTCTGATATGTCTGAAACTAGTCACAGGTATCTAATTTAAAGTACAATTCTGGCTTAGACTTAGGTAAGACAAAGCGAAATCAGACAACTGTTCAACACGTCACATCTTTTTCCATGTGTAGCTCATGTTTTTCAAATCTATACAACTAAACAAAAAGAGAGAGGCGAGCACCTCCTATGTGGCTGAATTTGAAAATAGTATTTCCCTGAAAAAAGTAAAAATGCCATTTACCTACATGATTACTGTTCTAATACGTTCGTTAAATGTAGTTTAATACATGCAAGCTCTTTTAATATTTTCTGTTTAAGAGGATTTTAGGAGATTTTTTTTGTTCTCGTGCATCTCTCTCAGTATTCACTGTTATTAGACTTTTTTAGACTATTAGACTCTTTTGTAAGAGAGCTCAAACCCACTCAGTGAGAAAACCTTTAGGCTTCAGAAGGAGCAGTGGGTGCTTGCAAATGCTCTTGTCTTGGTCTGCACCATTCTTTATGAGGACTGAACGTGAGCTAACACAGATAAGTGAGCTTGCCTACCCCCGCCTGTCTATTCACAATTAGTAGGTTTAACTCAACAGTATTACTTTTCAACTTTATCTTACTTTGAATCTCAAGCCAAGGAGAACAATCTTTTTTAACAAAGTAATGCATTTATGGAACAGAGTTTACCATTGAGACAGAAGATTACTTTCCACCACCTTTCCTTAGCACAGCAGGGTTTATTCTGGAATCGAAAAGGTACTACTTTTGTGCAATTTTTTGCCAACATTTTGTGGTTCTAAGTCTGTTATTTGGGGGCCTTTTCCATGGAATTTAGCCATTCCAATGACACTTTGTAATTTGCTTTGTTCAGGAAAGATTTTCAGTCACGCAAGTAGCATACAGGCAAAGAATACAGAAGACCAAAATAAATGCTTTTCCAAACAGCAAGATGTTTATATAGAAGGCTTACCGAGAAGTGATGTAATTATGGGAGGAATCCAAATATCCTGTAGAGCTCTATTGGCTACATACGGCTTTAGCAAATAACGCTTCGTATTGTTCAGAATACCTATTCCAAAAAGAAAAACACAACAAAACCCACATGAAAACTAGAAACCTTTGTCCTGTAATTTTCTGGACCTCTAAAATGTCACAGCTAAAATAAAATCTGAAGTAGAAAACTCTCTGAACTTTCAGAAAAAAGTATTGTTTCAGTGCTTTTGTTGTCATATTTCACTCTGTCACTACAAAAATTTCACTCTGGGTGAATGCTTATTTATTTGTATAATGGTACTGCCCAAGTGGCCCAGGCAGAGCAAGGGATAGGCATTGCGTGCGCGCTAAGCATTGTGTGCACAGACAATAAACGACAAGCCCAGCAAAAGAAATGGTAACATAGGTATCATTCAAGTCAATTAAATGCATATACTTAACTTTGTACTATTAAGGAATATTGAGAATTAAATCTTTGCACAGGCAACAACTATTTTGGTTCTGTTCCATCTCTATTAGCAGTAATGCAATTCAACAGAACGCACCATGCAGTCAAAGGATTCACTGCAATATTGGCCATAGTCAGGCGCTTGGGAGGTTGGGTTTTTTCCCTCTGGTAATAGGAACCTCTCACTACGATATAGCATCGTTATTTCTGTTTCATGATATGGGATCCTCACAGCTCTGATCTTTCTGTTACCTGTTTCCTGTGTCCTATTAATCATTTGCAGATACCCACATTCCAGGCCAGGAGTTACACATCTGGAGTGGGTAAGACCCACATCTCATGCACAATGGGACTGTAATTGAGCGATGGACTGTCACTTCCCCGGTACTGCAGGCTGCAATATATATGGCATTTCTAGTCCTTGCCAACTTAACCAGAGCATTTTATTTTTACGAGCGATTGATCAATTGGGATTGAAGTGTGCAATGAAATATCAATAACGGTTGGTAAGATGGTATTCCACCTAGCCTTTTTTTATTGCTACTGTAGATCACTTTTTCCTGTGTTCCTGAAGTACCTGTCTTCTAGCAACTCGTTACTCAACCATACAGTGGAAAATGGAAACCCACCTGCAGTGATGACATCTAAATGAATATGCAGTATAATACAAATAGCTCCACATGTTAACTGGAGCAAAATAAATTATTCCTATATGTGCCAGGACATTTTCAAGCAGGTTTCACCGTTATAGAAGAATAAATCCAGTAATTCTTTCTTATAGAAACCTGGAAACTTTAACTATGGGAAACTGCAGAACTCAAGGACTTTGACTTCCCCTGCTGGAGCAGTGCGTTGCCATCAGTGGAGAATGTTCATAAGTAATTCCAAACTTTTATGACCAGATATTTTGCACATTTTTGTCCTCACTTTCAACAATGAGAAAATAAAAATGGAAATCCTTTCTATAACAAGGATGGTTTGAGTTTGTTCTTTTAATTTTTCATTGATTTTTTTTTCTTTTGTCAGGAGAAAGGAACATATGCAAACATAGGAAATAAGAAACTTTAAAAAAAACAGTGTGAGTGAATCTAAAAAAAAACAGAGCACAGCAGTTTTCAAGCTTCCCCCTCTCCCCGCTTAAAGCTTCAAACATTTCTCCTACTCATTCCTTTTTATTCGTTTCCAATTAAAAAAAATAAAATTGAAATGGTCAAGAAAATATCTCCACAAACGTTACTCCTCTTCTGTCTCTAACTTCAATTCATCTCTGAATTTGTCCTTGGGGAAAAAAGAAAAAAAAAGCAAGAATTTTAAAAAAATTAAAAGATGCTAGAAATTGTTTGATTCAAAAACCTGCTAATTCACTGTAACACCAGGCATCTCCCGAAAATATTAGCTTTGAAAGCTATTTTTCTAAGTGTTCAACAGACTTGAACAGAGATATTTATTTTTGCATTGTATCATGGTTTTAGACATTTTGGACTAAATCTAAGCTGTATAGTTTTGTGTTGCTTTTCTTGTAAATGGCAGAGGAGATTCTTATATCAGAAAATCCCTAGAAAACTGGAAATGGCACATGCTGCCCTGTGCTGGCCTATTCCAAGTCCTGCTGCAGAACAACCTTAAAGAAAGACTTTCCCTCTTCCGCATAATGGAAGAGGGAGGATTTCCATTATGGTCTCTCACAAAAGAGAGAATAGTGAGCAGTACCACGGTAACTCACAGGACATAACTTATGTTAATAAGATTGTGGCCTGATGTTACAGTTTTACAGGAAACAATTTATTATACCTAGTCTGCTACATAGTAATTTTACGGTTGGAAATTCCACAGAAGACAGAGGTTTATTCAGTTCCATGATTTTCCACATATAAAAGTTAATGACCATAGAAGTCCAAACTTTTTTCCAAGACTGGGTACATCCAACGCTAAGTGTATAGTGCCCCATTTATATCACCTGGCTGATAACCACTCCTGGCTGAGTTCAGCATTTTCCTCAGGAGGTCAGTGGCCCTCTGAATGCATCTCTAGAAAATGAGAGATGGAAATACCTGACCAGGAGAAGTGAGCTATAAGAAAAGAAATCTGCTCTACAGTTTGAGTTCTATGACCGGTATTGGAAAAAAAAATCATGGATGGGTCTAAACCCAATGCGGTATGAACATAGTTCACATCAGAATGAAATTTTGGTTGTAATCTCAAATCTGTTGAAGTCAATGGAAGGACTTATAATGGCTTCAAAGGATGGTGAACTGTGGCACGGATCCTGAGCTGCCTTCGGGTTATGGAATCACAGAAACATATGACAAGATTTCAACATCTGCTGAAATCATTGCTCCAATAGAAAAGTCAAGGGTGCACTTTAAACCATTTTCCACTTTATAGAGAATTGCTTCTTACAGAGTGGAATCTTTTCTTTTAAATAAGGTGTCAAAAAATGGCTTTTGATATGTATCAAAGAAATATCCATGTAGAAATACATCACATTTCAAACTGGCATAGCGTTGCCGCTCTGTTTCAACTTAGAAGGTTTCATAGTTTTTCTCAAAAATACTTACTCATCTAGTCTCATTTATGTGTTAAAATCATCACATACACAGCATTTAAATTGTTTTGTGAATGTATAAAGCACATTTAACCTAGTTTGGAAAATATATTGTATGGCTTGCTTTGACTGCAAATGATTTGTTTCTTCTGCAGAAGCAAAACACATTGTGATGTACCTTTATGTGTGTTCTGCTGCAAAGCTCACTTAGTTTTATGGCTTTAGCATTAACTGCTCCAGGAAAGAGGTCACATGGATTCTATTCTCTGCCCTGAAAATAAAGACGACTGTATGTAAGGGTCAAAAGTCTGTATCCAGATGCTAAATTGCATGCAGTTAGATCAAAACCACCATGTCCAATATAGTTTTGGTTTATATAAAAATGAGGACTCTGGAACTCTAAATATACTATGTTAATGTAATAGTAATAGATTATAATGTTAATATGGCCATTTTGGGGCCTCATAAAAACATTTTGGACCTTAATGTTAACATTTTATGGTCATGGTGAACATAACTGGTGAGATGTCCAGTCCTCGTGTTCACTTAATGTGCTTCCAAGTATCACTCAAAAAGGATCCTGATACTGTCATAAAGTAAATATGAGAGCAAGTAATTATTTCAGTTTTTTAATCTAGAACGAATCCTGCCCATGGCAGGGAAGTTGGAACTAGATGATCTTTAAGATCCCTTCCAACCCAAACCGTTCTATGATTCTATAATGTATGTTTTCAGAACCAATGATATCATTTAGCGGAGCCATTGCTTTTCCATTCACGTGTGTTGATTAAATAAGCATAGGTTTAAATATCAGTTGGTAGAGCAGAGCTGGGGTACAGCATTCTGGATTTCCTAGTCTAGTGAACCAGGTTTCCGCCAGAAATTTGCAGCTGTTTGCAAGGACCTTAACGTATGAGTTTTGATTTATTTTAAACCTTTGCTCTAGACATTATAAAGCTTTGGCAATAAACACTTGGTTTGGAAGAAAGCTGCCATAGTTTTAGATTAATGGTTAGATTCTATCCTAGTTTAGCCTTTTCGATGTCTCCTTTATTGTGTGGGAAGTTTTGAAATCCCAGAGCAAACAACAACAGTTACTTAAAAAAATACTATGAGTTCAGGAATCGCATCACAGTGAAAATGAAGACTCACATCAACTACCATGAATTTCAAATCAGGCATTTATACATAAATCATAATTTCTTCACACTTATGCCCTTTTGTAAATCAGGTTCCTTATTGAAGGGACTAATCACAGACTGAGTCGTATAACACAGCTTCAATAAACTTCTGTCTGAAAACTGAACCAGCCGGTAAGTTTTTTACTGAATATCAAACTTGAAAACTGCTCCCGCAAACTTCTCTTTTAATGCGATACCAAATGATGCCACACTTATTAGGCACTGATATGATCACAGTAGCCACCAACGTGGTTTTGTGCTGCTCTCTGACACCATGCCTGATCCAAACCAGGCCTGCGGTGACTCCCATCCTGTGTTACAGACACACGCCTCCCACCGAGCTTTTCATGCATCATGAATTGTATGCTTTCAAAGGAAAGGTTCCACTACCTGGAAGCAGCTTCCACTATCCAGAAAATGCTGTAGGGTTTTAGAGGAAGCAATATTTGCTGCATAACCAGAAAAAGGATAGTTTAATAAAACAGGTGACATAGCAGCTCTGAAAAATGAAGCCCTTTGAAATAAGGATTTATATTAATGTGCTGAAGAGTTGCTCCTGGGATTTTCTGCTGGAATTATCAAAGACAAGCTGAACATAAATGACTATCAAAGCCTTATTTCTTTCCTTTTGTTTTCTTTTTCACCCTGACTTCTACTTTTTCATTCTCCAGATATGGAGTTCCAGCTTCCCTGGTTGTTCCTCCATACCTTCGAAATTCTTCTTTCCTTTCATTTGTTAAGAAAAGCTATCATCAAAAAGCTATCATCTTTCAATTATTGCAGCTTTAGCCTTTTTCAAATGTCTTTTAATACCTTAAAACAATAAAATGTTATCATTATTAGTAGTTCTCCATTACTTACTTAATAAAGACAAAGTCCACCTCAGTTGTCATTCTTCACATCCTCCTTCTGTCTTGCTGTAGCTTTTCTCTCTAGAGCCAGCCATGCCCACTGAGCAATTTTCTTGGGAGAGGAGAAACAATCACTAAGCAGATATTGGGAGACTATCGGTGTTTGTTTTTATTAATTTATTTCATTAGCTAGCATGGGCATCTCAATAGTTGTTTCATCCTGTGATATTCAATGGTCAGACTTCAAAGTTATGGCCATTAACTGTTTAAGCTTGTTTAACTCAAAAATGTCCTTGGCCTGGGCCCAGTTAGTCTGGAAATATTCTTCCCAAGCGTTGTTTAACAGCACGGGCTTAAAGCTGCTATGGGCTGCAAGCTTCCCAGCTGGCAAGGCAGCAGAGCAGTCTCTATTTACCAGTACAGACCCAGGCTCGAAGCAGAATAAATGTGCAGGTGTTTGCAGGGACCTAAATATTTCTCTGTTGGTTTGTTTCAGTCTTTTGCTCTGGGCATTACAGAGCTTTGACAATAAATAACTCTGGGTTTGAAGGAAGCTGTTTTTAAATCGCTTTCAGTAATGTTATCAGTTGGTTGTAACAGAAAAGTTTTAGGACAACCTGAACTGGTCCATTTAGAAAGAGAAGAGCTACAGAGCAGGCTGGCTGCTACTGGTGGAACCCCACAATTCCACCCCAAACTGGCCAAAATTAGTTAAACCTCCCTCCACCTGCACAAGTAGCCCACCCTGGCAAAGTGATCTGCAGCTCACAGATTTCACAGCATGTACTGAAAGCGGTGAGTTATGTGTGAAGCTTCCTGAGTAACTGATCAGGAAAAAAAATGAGCACCCTCTAGTATTGCAATAGCACTGGCTTAGTAATGGTAGTAACAAAACCATGAGGTGGATGTTCACATGTCATGTGTTTCTTAATGGGTCATATTTAATTGGCTTCGTTTCTCAACTGGGCTTTTTTTTTTTTTTTCATACAGAATAGCTCACGGGTCACCAAGTAACAGACTATTTCTAATGCTCTTTTGTAAGAGCCCGCCCAGTCTTTGAAAATGTAGCTGTCTATGGGGCTCCTGTTAGGAAACAAATTCTCTTTGCACATCTCATATATCACGCCATAGAACGCGACAAGCCAGGGCTGCTTCTGGCTGATGCAGATGAATAAACTGAGCCAGGGCATAAATGTAATTTCATGGCAAAGCACATGAGGGACAAAACAGAGCAGACATCTGTGGTTTCTGTCCTTGTCAGGGTGATTTATTTCCCTGAGAGCTAATGAAGGAGAGATAATGAAGTCCAATTAGCTAGCAAATCCAGATCTCTGACCCTCCATTCCATGGCTAACAGGAGCATTGGCGTGTTAGCAATAGTGTTACTCATAAAGCATTTTACCAAGCTACATTGGTGTAGAACAATTTTATGAAAACGTTCTCACAAAAAATCAAGTGTCACCATTATTATACTATTCCCTTGTGAAAGTTGTTGCTGCTGTTCACAGAATTTCAGCCCACCCAAAGGCGTTAATTCTTACCCTCCCTAAGGGGCAAAGGAAAGGGTGGGTTTGGTTTTTTTCCTTAAGCAGTCCTCGCACACCATCAAACCTCCCGCCCTCATCTGTAGGGCTCTGTAACATGTGTTAGTGTGTTACATGCTAATAACATGCAAACCTGCAAAATGTGTTAAAAGAGCATTAGACGGGGGTATAAGTGCAGCCAATAAGTACTGGTGTTACAAAACATAAAGTGAGTGACGAATTGGATGATGCAGTTTTACGCTCTGCATTGTTCACTTGATATCATTTTGCCTATCTTTTCCCATTTTGCTGCAGCAAACTCTCACCCCTTCCTACCATTACAGTCCATTATGGTGTCCTAGCATTGTAGTCCATCAAAGTGCTGCTTTGAAGTGCTTTAAGGCAGTCTCTCTGATTGTTCGTGAGTCTTTTACAAACTATAGAAAAACCTGAGCTATTTGTTACAATTTGTGAATTCAGTAAAAGGAAAAGAGGGAAATGAGTGACAGGGAGGAAGCTTTGACGCATTGCACAGATCTCATGGTGCTGTTTACCGCTTAGGCTAACATTTGTTCTTAAAGATTTATTTTATTTTATTTTGAATTATAAAAATTTGGGGGTTTTTTTAGAAATTGGACAGAAGTGGCCTGTTTTAGGCTTACAAAACATATGATAAAATAAATTAAAATTCAGTTCTAATTTTTTTTTCCAAAAATTTATCTCTCAAAGTGAGAACCATTTAACTCGGGTATGGAGAAATGTGCTTCCTTGTTATTTCTTGTGAATAAACCTCAGATGGTTAAATGTGCCACAAGAATCTAAACAGAAATATTTGATACATAATATTAAAGCAGATATACATGTCTTCTGGGGATTCCCTCTCTAACAAGAGTTCAACTTCCAGGTCAGCGAATTGCTCCTGTTACAGAGAAATACCATAGCTTAAGGTCAAAGTCTTAACGTCAAAGGGCTCCAGGTGACTTTAGAAACTCCTCTGTGCAAGGATGTGGCCATGCAATGGGAGGCAGTCAGTCTCCCCTCACTTTAAAGTCTAAATAGACTGGACAAACCAAGAAGAAGGAAAGATGCTCCTCCAGAAAAGTGCCTGGGAGAGACAAAAATTTCCACTGTCACTTAACTGAACAGTGTCAAACTTCTTAGGAAAAAAAAAGTGTCTACAGGAAATCTTGGTTATTTCAGTTTTATAATAAAAAAGGAAAGTTTTCATGTTTCTGAAAAGTGTTGATAAAAGAGCTGAGACTAGTTTGCAGACAGAAAATTCCCCGTTTGGCAAGGTTTTGTTTTGGTTCCCCCTCCCTATTTTGGCTTTTACATAGCCCAACCCGTAACGAGCTCCTGGAGCAGAGATCAAAGGCCCTGGCCCCTCTTCTCCTAACGTGCTGCTGGGCGCAGAGGAAACAGTTGTCTAACAATGATCAGTAACTCCCCATGCACGGGTACAGTATCATTGATAAATGTAATAGTATATATATTTTTGCTAAAGAGTTAAAGTATCGGCACATTCTCTGTAGCTGGTGAGTCATAGTAACTCCATGACGGGTTAGCAGATGGTGAGCTGAGCGAGACAGTGTGCTGTGCCTCATATATTTTGAAATAAATGAGAAACATATTCTCTATAAGGAAAACAGAGCCACAATATTTTCTTTTAAAGACAAATCCTGGTTTTTCTATATGGCAGCATGTTGACTGAAAGGAAGAAGCAGCGTCCCTGCCTCACATAGAGACGCTGCATGGGCTACTACTTCACCATAATCTCAGCTTGCCAAACCACATCTTCTCCAGCATTGCTCCTTGCAACCCTATTCACACGACACTGGCAGTCTTTATGGGCTATCACTGACTATACCATTCCAAACCCTACTTTTTCAAGTATTGCAAAAAATATACAGTTGGTACTGTATGTGTGCAAACATGAGAAGAGACTACAGTTAACCCAAAGTCTAATAAAAATACACTTCTTTAAAAATACGCTTTGCTGCCTTTTGAGGCACCAATATGAAAAGCTGTTAAAACTGAATGCATGTGCCAACTGCTTAGACCAACAAAGTATTTTAAAGGAAAATAAATGTCTTGCCAACTGCTTTAAAAACAAACACTGCCAATATATTTAAATAGCTACGCATTCATCTTCCCTTACTTCAGTGCCTAAACAACTTGCTTAAAAAAATAAATAAATACCGAAATAAAGAAACAATAGTGAAATAGCAGCTTTCTAAAGGGGGCAGCATAGTAGATACATCCACACAGATGTAGGTTCTAATGCAGCAAGCATCTCTGGGGAGTATATTGAATATGGACTGCCAAAAGAAGCTTTTGTTTCTAAGTGTAATGTACAGAGACTAAGATATACAGCATAGTCTCATTTGGTTGTTATTATTGCTTTCTTGTTTTGATCTCTGTAATGTGTTCTGCAAATCATTTAGTCTTTCTAATCTTCTTGTCAGACAACTTCAGTGACAGTTCAGAGTACCCTAAGATTATAAAATTTCCAAAACATGAAAAAAGAACTAATTCACATAGCTCAGTACTTGTCGAAAATGTTTCAGACCTGAACAGGGTAGTGAGACAAACAAATCTCATAGGACTTTGAGAATAATATATTTTTAGCAATTTCAGTTACATCATTACACTGCAAATAAATTCAGTCTGCTTGTTTAAATAGTTCAACAAACATAGAAAGACCAAGTCTTTCTACAGTTTTTTTAATTGATACATAATCTACTGAAGAACAGCACAATCATCATTAACTAGAGGAAACAGAACCAGGAAAGTCTTCTAAGAAAGAGGAGTGTTTCCCCTAAAGAAATAGAAAATGAGGTGGAAAAAGAAATAAGAGCTGTGAGAAAGGAGAATTACAGACCCTTGGCAGAAAGGTTATTGTTGTATCTATTTGGTAGCAATCTGAACCCAAAGGAGGCTCCTTTAGGCTCATTATGAAATGTTTGCAGTTCTGGGTTGGCTAAGCCTAGAAGATGCTATTACACATATCTGATTGGCTACTTTACCAGTGCAGGGAATAAATCAAAATAAAAGCAAATGAAAAGTGAGTAGTGTAGATATTCTGCAGCCTTTTGTAATGTTCCTGTGTAGAAAGGAATTATTTTAGTACAAAAATTATATCAAAATTAAAAGATCGTGGAACGGTGATAATACCACTGTGCTATCTATTTGCAAATCAGTGAAAGAAACCCCAGAATTTTCCAATCAATGGAAAGTCATTGGTAGTTCACTCATGGAGCACCTGGATGGTGCTCCACCTCAACAGGGCAGGCTTGTGCTTTTTTCACACTGAACAAACCATTTTGCTTGTACCTTACAGTCCTTGGCAAATCCTGCCCCAGGGAGATGTAATATTCATGCTGGGGAAACCTTCCAAAGAGCTGGTTGTTTGAGCTGCTCAGTGACAGAAATGTCCTTCAGACCGATCTGCTGCCCTTATTTTAATCACTGCATCTGCTTCGTATGCTACATATCCCTGTTCTTTTTATAGTTTCACCTGGTTTTCTTTAAGTCTACAGCGTCTTCTGTTGATGTGCTGACTCAATAATCTCCATGATCCAAGCTTTCATCTTAAGGATCTGTTTTCTCCATGATGGATAGGAAACTGCTGCAGGTATTGGACCTACGTAACCTGTACAGAGATCACCAGGCTGCAGTTTTTGCCTCCACATTTGCCTCAGGCATCAATGTAATCGTCAAACCTCAAGATACTTTCTTGCTTCACAACTAAATTTTTATCCTGACTTATTCGCAACCTGCTCCTAGACCAGTTTTTTTTTGAAAGGTGGATTCTCCTTCACCTTGGTACTCTGAGTCGTTAAACTCATGATTAAGCTGATCTTTCTGTAAGTCCCTAGATCTGATCAGGGTCAAACCCATTGCTTTGACTGTACCTGAACAAAGTATTTGTGCCATTTCCTTTCAACGCACGTACCTGGATCGCCACCCTCCGGGCGCATCCCACCCAGCTGGGCTGCCAGCACAGCCCAGTGGCACTTGGTAACCCCAGCATGCAGTGAATGCTTTCCAGGCTGCTTTGGAGCACAAAAATTATCTATAAATTTCCAAAATCACCTTTTCACCTGGATCTCTAAAGGATGGGCAATCTCTCTGAAGTCTTTGAGGCATCATGACTGAGTGCATGACAACCTAAAATCTTCCGTAAGAAATCCACCGCTCTGTAAAGGATTTTCTCACCACTTCCTTTCCAATGCTGAACAGGCATTAGTGAAGCATAACTGTCATCGAAAAATTCCCCATGTTGTATATAATTAGTGTATGCATGAGCAGACAATAGGCTAGTTAATATTTCTGCTTGATATCTGCATTGTCATACACGATTAACCTTCCGTAACTGTCAGAGCAGGAACACTATGTGATAATGCCAAAACAGAAGAGGATGAGGAGGGAGTAAAGATATTTGTGTAAAAGCTGATGCACTGGTTCCTGATTCCAGTGCACTCAATGGTGCAGAAAAAATACATGTTGACCTACAGGTCAGACGACTGGAGGCAAACAGCTAAGTAAGAAGGAAACGAACTTGGCAGACCAAATAACAAAAATTGAGTATGAATCCGAAAGTAAAACTGTAGGAGACTCACGTGTAAGTGAAACAGCTGACCGTGAAATGGGGAAATGGGTGGTCTTAGCTGCTCTTTACTGCATGGACCAGAAAAGTTACTAATGAGATATTAAGTAAAAGATCTGTAGGGTCCTTATGTTTTTACTATAATATGACAATATTTCTGTATTATATTTTGAATGAAACTGAAAGTGCAAAAAGCTCTCAGTGATGCCAATAAAGATAATATTCATCAGTTTATAGTTTGCTGAACTTAGATTCAGATACATTTAAATTGCTTACTCAGGCTCACAGAAAGTGAATGCCAGCGTTGGGAATGAAGCCCAGCAGTTAAGACTAGAGTAATATTCAGAAGCCTCAAACTCAGTGAGTGTCCCCTTGCCTCAGGTATAGCATAAGAAATAACACAGTGTTGGGACATGGCTTATGGCATCAGAAGGGAAAGTCTTTCTAAGGACACAGAAACAAAAGCAAATCACAGCCCTCTTTCTCTGTCTTAATAAGAATTTCACAGATTTCATATATCACTCCCTCTGCACCTTATTTTGTTACATACTTTGCTCAGATGCCTTGAGCTAAATCTCAGTTGTTGACTTTTCTACTGGCCTGTTCTTGGGAACCTTGTTTCTAAAGATTTTTTATTTGTATTTTAATATCTAGCACAGCAGATCATCAGAGCCATAAACAAGAAACTTGTTGAGGAGATTGTCAGCCATGTTTGTGAATACTTCAAGAAAATACACAAGCATAATATCATGTAAAATCATTTCTTTGGCTGCTGCGCATTTTAGTAAGAAGCAGGCAGTCATCTCAGGTACAGCGAGAAGAGCAAAAGTCTTCACAACTCTGACATTTTGCTGAAGAGTTACTTTTCTAACGAGTTATTCTAATATCTCCTGGTACTGATGGGAAGGTCCAGCTTTTGAATGTACGTCTTTGTACCACTGACGCTGGTAAGGCCCAGCATAATCCTTGAGAGGTCATGCAAGGATAAGACTCGTGTCCTTAGCCAACATCCAGGAGCTGTAAGCAAATACTGGAGAGCGTGAATAGCATTTTCAGTGAAGAGAGACCAATTTTGGTGTCTCTGTTTACAACTGTCTCCCTTCTCAGTGAATTCACAAACCTCAAACCTCACCACTCTGGTTGGCTTTTGCAGGTATAAAAATTAGCAATACCTTTGCAGCTGACAGGATTTTGGCATAAGTCATTTGGCACCTAAATGCTAGTCCGTTCTGTCAGGCATAAAATATTCATTATGATTAATTTTTTAAAAATAATAATTAATTTTTGTGCCCCGTGTTAAGTCACCTGGGAAAAAAAATTATCTCCTTTTTGGTGTTTATATGCATAAGTCTAGACAGGTTTGGGGTTTTTTTTAGCAAGAGGACTAAATTTTTTAGAAAATTCTATCAGTGAGTACACAAAAAAATTGGCATAACATCAGATTATATAATATAGCTTGTACCTCTCCATTTCTATTCGAAATGTGATGTCAGCGATTCTATTCATCTTTTGCAAAAGGCTTTAGAAAACACTTGCAAAAATATTAATTAGAAGTTTAACTCCATATTGGGCTGAGAGGACAGATATTCTCTGTTTACAAGAGCTTTAAATTTGTGTTCTGAAAACCCTCCTGTTTCAGATGTGCTTTGATTTATTCTGATGAGCAAACGTTTTAAATGCCCTTGTCCATCAACAAGATTAAAAAATTAAGGTTGCTCTGATTTCCTTCTGTTTATGCTTAATGTCAAAGAAATGGTATCCAGCAATTGCATATAAAAAGTTTTTAGCTCCTATGTGCCTTTTCTAGAGCCACCTGCTCCTGCTAATATCCTATTGATTTTCATTTTCAAAATGAATATATTCATCTGCTTCATAAGTGCAGATTTTCAACAAATATATGCAGAATGGTGGCTCTGTTGCACTCATGAGTCTGCTTTAAATTAGATCCCAGGTAAATAGAGACAGGCTGGAAAAGAAAGTATTCAAGTTTCAGTGGACAAAGACCTAATTAATAAAGTAAAAAGTGGTTTGCCAAAATGCAAGTTCAGGTCGAATTTGCAAATTCAATTTAAAACAAGCATTCTAAAGGAGTCATTAACCAAATAAATAGAAAAAATAAGCCAGAAAAAAAATGAAGCATAACTGTTACGCAGAAAGGATGGTGTAAAGTTTAAAGAATTTTAAGCCCCAAAATGAAATGTAACATGTGCCTGCATTTTTAATAAAGATGATAAAGTAGAATATGGGGACAAAACTATGGATGGCTAATGAACTGCAACTATTGAAAATAAAATTACCATATCCAAGGTTCATCCAAGGCTGAAATTTATGTGTTCTCACGAGGAATCTCCATCCAGAATACTGAAAGAACTGGCACAGGATCAAAGCTGAGGTGCTCCATGACTGACAAAAAGCAAAGGGAGAACTTCCAGTTACAAAAAAGGGAAAAATAACAGTTCCAATCACTGCCTGATATGTCATCACCATGGAGACCAGGATGAGTCTACCTTAAAATAATGAAAAAGTTTTCTAAAGAAAAATGAGATTAAAATACAGCATGTGATTAACAGTGATCAGTTGTGTCAAATTCATTGAACTGATCCTTGAACGAATGTTGAAAATTTTTTTGTGGCTGTGTTCTATTTTTTTGAAAGATGTGAAGCAGTGAAGAAATGCAATAGTGTTAATGTGCCTGAGCTTCAATGAATACATGGGAAATAATTAATTTGGAGGAAACTAGTGGTTGTATCCTAAGACAGCAACTAGTTAGAAGAAGTTTTGCCAAAATGTGAAGTACTGGACTGGAAGGACATTAAAACAGAGTGTGCCTTTAGGAGTAGTAATGGGATCCATCTCATTCAGTGTCCTGTCAGGGAAGATGCCTTTTAAAGCCCTTGCTGCTGAATCGTGCTGGTGATACAACACTGGGAGAACCGGTATGTACCAAGGAGGACAGGAACGTCACAGAGAAGAAACACAGTATGGGGAACTGGACTGATAAAAAGAGAAACAGGTATAATTGCAGAAAGTACTTTATAGCCCTTTACTGATAAAAAGTCGGTGGAAATGTGAAAAAGGTCCCCTGAGCAGGATGCCCCATTTGAAAAAGCAGGGCTTTTAGTAATGGTAAGCGAGACAAAGGCCAAAGCTTGGTACAGACTGAGAGTGTGTAACAAGAGCATGGGGGACACAAGGATAGGTTTGAACTTGTCTGCGGAACAAGTTCTCAAGTGGAATAAATTAAGAAATAATTTGAAGTAGACTTTTTGATAAAATTTGGGTAATATTATCAATGGTATTAAATAACACAGCAGTCTGTTTTAGGAAGAACCTGGAGTTGGTATTCCTATCTTAACAGCTAAACTCTCAATGTGCTTAATAAGGCCAAGAGATCATGCAGAATATAGCAGCTATATTAACTGATTAATATTCTAATGAATGGAGGATTAAAATTTTCATCTTTAGTTATATGAAATCAAGGAACATTCACCTTTTTCAGGGAAGGCTCTGTAACTTCTATGCCATGTAACCCCTGCTGTTCACACCTACGGTGCTTCCAGCCTTGGTTTCCAGCCTGTATTCTGCGGGAGTCTCTCGGGGCTGCTGAGGACGCCTGTGGAATCCAGGAGATCCCAGCCAGGCAGCTGAAGCACTTGCGTCCATCGGCTCTCGTATCTTACCATCGCCACCTTCCACGCTAGGCGGATTGGCAGATCTGGGAAGGCTGCACCTTCATTATAATTAGAAGAGAGAAATAAAAAATGGGATCACTAAGCTATACAAACCTTAAGAGGACATGGAGACAATTTAGCTATCAAGTAGTGTATCAAGTCCAGATATTTGTAATTTAAATTGCGTGTGCCAGTTTGTGAGTATGTGTATAATTTTAGCTTTCTTGTCCTTTCATTTGTATGCAATATGTGGGAGATACTGCAACTTATTTTTAAAATCCACAAAACATAAGCTTCATTTCCTCCCACTTATAAAAAGGTCTCAGTTCATACACTTCTATGGAAATACAGTGTTCAGCTTCCTGCTAAATTTTTAGCGTGTTTCTGCCAACATCTCAAAATGTTTTCCTTCACCCTTGTTGCTTGTGAAAAAACTCCTAACCAGATCTTGAGGCAAAACACACTGGAATAGACTAGAAGCTTTAAGTGGCTAGCAATTATTTTTTGACATTGTGAGCTGATATACATGGGCCTTTTTCCTAGAGGCATGGAAGCCGGGAAATCAGACCACAGGAAAGGAAATTCTGGGCCTGCCCAGCAGAAGTAATTTCTTCCCAACTTTGTCTGTCATTATGAAATAATGAATTTTCCATGGACCACAAGCCCATCATTCCTGAGAAGCTTCTGTCAACTTCCTTGTAAACTGTAACTGCATTTCCTAAGAGTCTGCAAGAATCAGCCACCACTCCCTTAGCACCAGAGTAAGAGAAAACTTCCTGCACAGTTCGCATACCATGGACTCTACCATGGGTCCTGTATCACAGTTTCTCTCCTACTGGAGTTTACTGACAGTGTAGCTGTCCTAGAGTCATTTTTTATTCAATTTCTTTTTTTCTGCTCAAAGATATGATTATACTTGCACTGAAACCAACCCATTTTTTCAGTCTTGTCCCTGTTGAAGTCACCACCCCCCCCCAAAAGGATCTACTCTGACCTAGTACAAGTAAAAACTTAATACTCATGACCACAGGAGTGTGATGACAACTCCAGCTTGTGCTGTTTCCACTGCCTGCCCCATATAAGTGTTTCTCACAACTGGAGAAACAGAAATGCAGGTAAGAAAACTTAAGTTCTGCTGCCCAGACAGAGGAGAAAAAAGAAGAAGGGGGGAAAAAAAAAAGAAAAAAAAAAGAAAGGAAGAAATAATCTTTAAATCAACAAAAATCTTTGATGCTAAGTTTGGACTAATCTCCATTTTCTTCACGCCCTGAAACTTCACTTTTAGTAGTTGCTTCTTCCTACTTTTTTTTGTTTACCAGATGCAGACAGTGAGTTACAGCAAAATAAACAGAGCTGTCTTTCCACTTCCAGCCCTTACTCCTGCGTGCTTCTTCATATGGTTTTATTTTTAAACATTTTCCCATAAAGATGTAACTTACTTTAGGGCTTACTTCAAGGAAGTTCCTGACAAGTTCCCATATGCGGCTGCTTAACCCAGAACAGCTGATCTTTGTAAATCAGCAACAGACCCAGCAGCAATATCTGACTGTACTAGGCTGATGGATTTTTGCCTATTTGTAGTGCAGTCAGTTCACTAATGAGGAGCTGGCAAGAGGCACAATGCCCCCCGGACCTCATTAAATAGGCTTATTTTGGCCTGCTGAAACGCTTCCTCAGGACTTGAGCAGAGAGGCTGGCTCAGCGCTCTGCTGCAGAAACGGAGGTCCCATCTCGTCGGCGGAGGTGGCATCTTCCTCAAGAGTTTTAAGTCAGGCTTCCTCCCCATCACTGTCCCTCTAAGTATGACGCACGGATACAATGACACCTTAATGAAAGCGGGTTTAACTGAGAGACCTGTGGATGTTCACACTGAAGAGGCTCAATCCCGTTTCGGGGACCACTCTGTCGCTGCTCCCCACTGCCTAATGCCATCACCTCAACAGCCTCTGAGCACATGCTGGCCCTCCTGAGGCTGCTCTGCTCTTCTCTGCAGACCTGAGCAGTTTTAAACTTACTTAACAAACTGCACAGACAGATGTATCCCCCCGATGTAGGGAGCTATGGGAGCGGCAGAGAGCTGGCAGAGCCGCTGTGCGCTGCTCCGGGGCTGGGCAGCCTCGGGGCGGCAGGAGAGGGAAAACCACAAATGCATTAACGTTACCCCAGTCAAAACTCATTACTTAGTTCTCTCTGGTATCGGGGCAGGGGGGGCAGTCTGAAAGTGAACTGCAGTCATTAGTGCATCTTAGCCTGCTCTCATTTTCCTCAGCTGTCATGTCCAGGTTTGCTATTTCTAGCTCAGACACCCTGGCAAAAGCTATCCTTATGGAGTGAAGCTCAAGTGCCAAATCCAAAGGTCCCTTGAGGCTGCAGATTACTTTGCTTGGAGGCTCATCTCCACTCTAGCTAAGCAGAAGAGTGAAAACACGACAAATCTAATTAGTCTTTTTTTCAGCCCACGAGTATGCAACTTCTGCTACTGTAAAAACTAGAACCCAAGGCTCCAGTTGTGCAAAAACCTCAAAATTACTTTGGAAGGGAAAGAGCTACCTGCAGGAGCAACTCGAGTTGTGACAGCAGTGCTTCCAGCCTGGTAAAGGAGCAAAGCCCTGGACACTTCACCCCACACCAGAGCTCGATGGGCAGTGCCTGCTGACACCATGCAGGAGGCTCATGTGGATGTGATGGAACATTGGGCTGGTCAGGAAGCTCCTGTGGAGTTTTGGACTCCTCCAGTGTCGCGCAGCCTCTGGGGCTGGTACAGGGCCGTCAGCACAAGTGGTGTTCTCTAGTCAGATTTTTGCTTTTAAGTTCCGTGGGTATTGGATTGCTCCCAAAGCTGCAGAAGTGTTTGGAAAACAGGAAAAAGACTTAGGATCTTAACTGCAGATTTTCATTAGCAAAGATTAAAAGCTACTTTACGTTAGCCTAACTAGAGGCTTTACTTACTAATATAGCATTATCCGTTTCCAAGCCCCTGTAAGTACAGCTAGAGGTGCGGTGTCAGCTGTTTGCCTGCTCGGCTGCAGTGCTGTCTGCAGACCACCCATGTCTTCGGTTAATGCCGTGGGAGGTCGTTAGGCAGCTGCCGCAGGTGGTGCCCTGAAATGTCCTGCTGCTTGGCCATCACCTCAGAGGTAGAATTTATAGAAAGAGATATATGAGACATGCTTTTCTAAATTAGTAATGACTTTATTAATCTGGACAGGAATATCCTGGCCAGGGACATCTAACAAGAAATGAGAGAGCTATTTTTGTTCTTCTGTGTCTGTGCAGAAACACATTTGATAACATTGGGAGCCGCCAGCTTGCCGGGACATCCATCAGAGATGCTGAAGCTCAGAGTGGAGCATATGTTCGTGACAGCACCCCCAGCCGTCCCAGCCCTTCGGGAAGTTTGCGTCTCCCGCTGGCTCGCTGGGACACAGTCCTGGCTGCTGTTGTCATGGCTCTGTCTCTGCTGCCACCTCCATCTAAGCCTTTATTCCCTTGATTGAAGCACAGCGTACTGAAAAGCAGCAGCGAAATCTCAGGCTTTGTGGGGTGCCTTATTTGACAAAGTTCACAGCTCTGCTACAGCTCCAGTTTATCATAATAAAGTAGCTGTTTTAGTGTACACAGAGGGTGTTTCTTTTCCTGTTCAGTCTCCTGTGCTTCTGATTTATTGTGGTTCCATTATGTGTCCCCAAGAAACTGCTCTCACCATATTTTCAGCAGACATGTCCTGCGGCAGATTGCCATTTAGAAGGTAAGCAGTTATTCCTGTTTCAAGATTTGCCATTCAGCATCTCCATGGAGAAAACTCACATTAACAAAGGAGAAGGCTGAGCACACACAGCACCTCGGATACAGCCCAGAAGTATGCCCAGAAGAAACCTGCACAGCGAAGCAGGGAGCCCTGCCTCCGCGGGCTGAGAGCCTCTGGCAGCATTTTGGGGTGGGAGAGCAGCCCAGGGCCAGCGCAGCAGTCCTGCCCCTGCTCCAAACAGAGAGGGAAAGGCCGGGTTTGGTTACACTGTGCAGCTTGTGGTGGGATCTGGACGTGTTTTCTGTTCCTCTTACATACAGTTCACTTTTTAAATATAGACATAAGTCATAACTGGTACTACTGGAACTCACCTGGCCTTATGGATTCAATGCTTACAGATTTTTTTTTAAATGTAGTTTTAGTCCAAAGCCTTTTGACTGACAAGGATTTTTTAAAAAAAAATAAATACAGGGATATCGCATCTCTAGTGCCTAATACCTCTGCTTAGCCTGAGACAAGCTTCTTCCCAACTCACTCAGTTCATTACTGGGTGTAATTTTGGTGTTCGTTTGATGAGAGACTATTTTGCTAACACAGCTGCATGAAGGTTTAAGAAACAGTTCAAGTTAGCATTAGAAAACTGCCTTTTAGTTTTCTCTAATTGGAAGAAAACACATTTGTCCAAGTGACCCACATTTTGTGTCTGTCATCTTCATAAAATAAAACCAAAATTAGGAAAGTTCCATCAACTGAACTCCTAACATAGGGCACTTTCCAAAGGACTGGTGAGGAGCCATTGCTTCCTGATCCTTCCTAAGATTTACCCATCAAATGTGGAATGAAATATGCGGGGAAATTTTTGGTTTCGGGCCATTCTGCCTACTTACTGACACAGGAAAAGAAAATATACCTCAAAAAAACAGGTAATAAGGGCACTTACTTAGAAAAAAAAATTAAGCACATTTATTATTATGTTGCTATCAGCTATGTGAATTTCCACTAAAGGTAAAATCCAGTGGTGCATTTCCCATGTTTACTTACAGAACTTAACCCACTGCTGGTACTTCAGCAAGGCTATGCCTTAATTGCTCACAGCCACACCACCTTGATCATTTCATAAAAACTTTTGAGCTTTTCCTGAATTATTTTTAATATTTTTGTTCACCAAAAACCACCCGTGTTGCTAATTCACACTGCTTGTTTAATCAAGTTTCATTAGAACCTGTCCTGCCTTAAGTTTAGTCTCAAATAACTTTTATGCATGCCTTTCTTCATGATTTCTTCTAAGATATTGGCAAAATTAGTTTAAGACTCTTACCCATCTTGAGTGATATGCATCTGAAGATCAGCTACACCCTGAGAGCTGAAGGTGTATAAATACTGAGTTGCAAAAATGAACCTGTAGGATTAAACCACGCAGCAAGTACTCACAGCACTGAATGTGGCGACTTGTGTGAGATTTTGCAGATTTCCTCTCGCCATGAGCTCTTGAACCCCCCAGGGAGCTTCCCAGCTGCCGGGCTGTAAGTTGAGGGGAAAAAACTTCCATGGGTTTTCCTGAAGTGAAATTACACCGGTTTACTTCTTACAGGCTCTGTGGAAAACAGGACAGTAACAGTAATTTAAATAATTGCTTCAAAATAAGCATGCATGAGAAATATCTTTTTAGATGAGTTCTCCCGATAGGACAGTGGCTTCAGCCTGAACTGTTAAATAGATCAGTGCTAGCTGGGACATAGCACTACCAGTGCAAACTGTTTACACTTCAGTTACAATCACTAGGTCCCAGTGGAAATGTTTACTCCTAACTACATGCCTCAAGCAGGGGAAAAAAAGGCAAAAAAATTGGGGTTTTACTATTCAACTGCTTGATTATTTATCTTCTGTTATCTCCATCATGAATTAAGCTGTGCAGTAGATCCCAAGAATCATTGATCTGTTTAAATAAACAATACGATACACACCAGCCCGCAAGAGCCATCTGACAATGATTTCTTTCGTTTCCATTTGTGGAGCAGGCAAATTATATACCGTACAGTTTGAACAAACCTACCCATGTGATTTCATCAAAGATCTTCATTTGTGGTGGTAAGTTCCACCACACCACTTGATGGGCTGTTCTTCATAAATGGAAACATTTCTGGCTCTTGGAGAGTGAAGGAGATGACATTTCCGTAAGAGAAGTCGCTACATGTACATTTGTGGTTCTCTCATTGGCATAAAGCTAGTAAACGCCAGACTCACAGAGTTCAGGATCTTATATATGTTAACCACAAACTTGATTCTCCTCTGAAGGAACTGAAAAGGAGCTTGCTGGAAACATTTTTCCACCCATTTGTGATAGGTTTTGCAGGTTAGAAAGGCTAACTTTATAGGTACCATTTACTCTCATTCAGCAAGACTGTTTCCATAAGAAAAGTGGCGCTATTCCCTGGTCTAAATATACATTAAGTAAAAAGACTTATTGCAGCCAGAGTTTCAAATTGCACAAGCATTGATTGAGCACTTGAACCAACGTTCAGCCCCCGAGACTGGAGCATGCCGAGTTCTGGGAGGCACCACAGGAGAACAGAGGTAGCCTCCATTCCAGGAGCACATCTCTCCCTCATGGGGTGAAGGCTACCCTGTACCACGGGGCTCCTGCACCTGCCTCAAGGAAATGTCTCCTTAAGATGCCCCCTATAACCACCCAGGGGACATAGAATCACAGAAGAGTTTGAGTTGGAAGGGACCTTTAAGGGTCATCTAGTCCCAAGCCCCCTGCAGAGACCAGGGACATCTTCAACTAGATCGGGTTGCTCAGAGCCCAGTCCAACCTGACCTTGAATGTTCCCAGGGATGGGGCATCTACCACCTCTCTGGGCAACCTGTGCCACTGTTTCACTACCCTCATCGTAAAAAATTTCTTCCTTATGTCTAGTCCAAATCTCCCCTCTTTTAGTTTAAAACCATTACCCCTTGCCCCATTGCAACAGGCCCTGCTAAAAAGTCTGTCCCCATCTCTCTTATAAGCCCCCTTTAAGTACCGAATACTGCTATGAAGTCTCCTCGGAGCCGTCTCTTCTCCAGGCTGAATAACCCCAACTCTCTCAGCCTGTCCTCATAGGACACAGCGGCCACCCAGGTCCAATAGACTCAATGGAGTAAAGGCTGCACCAGCAACATTTCCTTCTTGGGCCCGAGGTTCAGGTACTTGAGTCTCTGGATTTGACCTGTGTTGTCAAGCCCCTAGAAACAGCGAAGCCTCTACAAGCAAAGCCTCTGAGGAGTCCTGAGCGAGAGAAGGTTAGAGGAAAATTAATTGCCCAGAAGAAAACATGTGAGAGCGTTCCAATGGCTCCGTAACAGAAGAGAGCAAAGAAATCTAATGCCAGGGCCCAGCTGGTGACACCCTCTTCAGCCCCTCATGCAGTCCTCTGCTGTGCAACAGTGACACTGAATATGGGGAAAAAGTATTTGAAGCAGCAAAGGTTTTTTAAATTTTTCCTAGATAGCGCTCTTTACATGCCAGAGAACTTTTTATCTTTATGTACAAGGCCTTACTGCCAGAAAAGTTGATATTCAACACAAGTATTTTGTCATTTATTATTATGAAATAAATGATAATGTTTTTTCTACAGAAAGCTTATTTTATTCCCTGAGTATTACTTTAGACTATTGGCAGTCTAACTGCCTACTATTTGTCAGAAAGCTAATTTGATCAATCCCATAGCAGGCAGATCCATGGCCCTCCTCCAGACGATATTGAAAATGCTGCTTTGGCATCAAGGAGGTTATAAATCCACACTATGTGGTCAAGCTGAAGGTTCAAGGACCAGCTATACTGAAAAATAAGTAGTTATGTTCTTGCTACAGCCTTGAGATAATTTCTAGGCTAGCTGGTCCCTCTAGGGCCTGATTTATGTGCCAGAACAGCATACAAACTCAAGCAATATTGTAAAGCAATTCCATAGATTTCTAAATTTTCTAATGTTGAGAGCTAACCGTATAGATTGACAGAGCAAATAAAAAAATATTTGAGAGAAAATGAAATCCTCTGGGTCCTGGAAACCTAAAAAAATTGAACTTCCCTGTATTTAGACATCCCAGGAGAGTTTTCCAACCATATGCTTCCTGCAGTTGGGAGGCCCTTGGTACTCTGAGAGCACTAGTAAACATGACTTCTGTTAAAGATCACATGTTCTGCTAATATAACTTACTTTCCCATTAATGTCCTCAGGAATATATTCCTTTGTCTCGGAGATTGATGTATGCACGTAATTCTGCTTGGCCTGGCAGAAGGAACTGCCAACGTTTGGGCAGAGCTCTTGGTAACTCACGTGCCTGCATCGCATCTCGAGTAACGGGCTCTCTGTGTGCCTGTGACAGAGGTGCTAACTTCAATGTGGAAGTGTTAATTAATAACAATACATAAGGTCACCTCTTTACAATTGAAATTCCTTCCCAGTGGAGAAGAGCAGAGAGCAGCAGTGATGCAAAAGCGCATGCTAGAGCCACTGTAAATATAACGAACAGGCTCATTTATTCCTTGAGCTTCTCTTCTTACAAAAAAAGATGAAGTATCTGGATGCTAGAATATAACTTCTCACAGATTACAAGCACAGACAGATCCTCTGTTGCAGAACAGGCATCTCAATTTACCTAATAAAGATTTACTGATTTGTAGGAAAAGCTTGTAAGTTGGTAACAAAGTGGAAAAGCAATGCAATAGTCATGTCATCTCTTTCCGTGAAAAAATACACGAGACAACGTACAACTCCTGCAATTCCTGCCTAAGCACCTGCTCTGAGAAAAGTGCTGGCAGGACAGCAGAGCCAGGAAGATGGTAATTCTGTGTAATATGAAGATCAAGGTTTTCTTTTAGGACTGCCTAGGCTCTGGGGTCAGTTTTCACTTGTAGGAATTTGTCTTCAGATCTGCCTCCTCAAATGGCTTATCTCAGTCAAAAATTAAACCCAGGGAAGATGCTAAGAGGCTAGTTCAGACTGTAATAAAAACTATGAAAGAAAGGTACCTTCCCTGGTCTCTTCTCCTGGGCGAGAGGGTACTATATCAGGTAAAAGAGCAAGCAGAGACCTGGATTTTTTGAAATATATGTCAAAGAGAAAACCCTTTGTGTAAGCCATTTTCCTACATGGCCAGTCAGTGAATTTACATTCCATTACCTGCTTAGCAAGAAGTGTAAAAATACAGCTCCTTCAAGCATGTGTGAATAGACACTCAGGATCAATCTACATGACAAAGCCTTTGTTTTCAGTATCCTATGTGCTAGATCTTCACACAGACAATGAGCAAGGAATGTCAACTACAAAAAACATAAAATCAATAGGGAGTGAATGAACAGTTCACTATGTCAGATCTGTGAGGGCTGGATGACCTCAGACATGCAAATAATATGATAGGATTATCCTATTTCGTATCTATCACTCATTTTTGTTGCATGAGTGACACAAAGATGGCCAGAAAAGCAGTGATGCTGCCAGCCAACATGGAGGTGATAGGTGAGGAAGCTCTGTGGTCTGGAGTTAAGCTAAAGTCAAGTTATACAGTCATTTGGAGAGAGATATTAGTTACACTCATGTCACAGCTGACGTCCCTACATCCAGGAAGATGCTTCTCTGAATTCTGTCTGGGAGGAAGGGACCAGGTATCCTTCTCCTGTGGGAACAGCTGGAAGAGTGCTTGTATGAGCCCTGCAGCCCATATGGGACTGTGCCTGGTATGTCTCTGTGTTTACCAGAAACTCACAGTTTTTACGCTCAGGTTTGACTTATGCAATTCCTTCTGAGCAAACGGAGTTGCAGCTTCTTTATCCGTCTGCCACGGTGTGTACTAGCTGTGCTGCTATACATCCTTATATTGCATTCAGCCCTAAAGCTATTAAAGTTTCACAGGTACTAAATTCTCCAACATAATTTTTAGAAAAATAAAATAAGGCAGTAAAGTTGTTAACTTAGAACTTACTTGATATATTGTCAGCTTGAGGCCTTTCTAAGAAAACACATGGCAGAAAAGCAAAACAAAACTAAACAGCAACATAAATTTTGAGTTCATAAAATGTTCAGCATTTTGCAGCATTGATAGTTGTTACAGTCCTGTCTTATACTGCCAGGAAATATTTAAACATACTTAAATATATATGCATGATCCACCCTGCCAGACAAAACTATGCGCTACATAAAGACAGATGGGAATGAGCTGTGTATTCTGTACTTGACTGCTGGATTGTACCATACTAAGCCTGGTCGTAGTCATAAAGTTGGTAGATGCCACTATTCATATTTACCTAGAAGTTCACAAGATAGTCATTGAAACAATAGCTCTTTTCTTACCCAAGAAAAAAAAAACACAGAGAGACTGAAAGTATCCGAGCTCTTCCGGAAGATGCTGTTGTAAGCAAAGCTTGCTTACCATTGCCTTCTTTTCAATCGCACAGGGAGATGGGTGGAGTGTAGCAGTGACCGGACAGAAAATAAAACAAAGTACTCAGAGCTGGCTGCAGCAAAAGTTGGAGGCAAAGCCTGTAAATCATTCCAGAAATAAAGTGGTCAGGATTTAAGCTTTGGACAAATATTACTCTGCAGTAAAAATATGTGAATCTTCATCTGGAAATAAATCTAAAGCAGGATTATTTTTTTAAAGGACCTCAAAATTAAATACCTCTGTCGTCCAGTAACTCTGGAGTTTACAAGAGAAGTATAGGCCATCTGTTCAAGAGACCAGTAACACAATCTGTGCAGCTAATCAGCACGATACCAGTAGGAAATGATTTCATAGGGGCCTATCACATCTGTTTTTAAAACTAGTAGTCTTTTAGACTTTTTTATTTTTAATGCATTCTCTGCATCTCTCACAAAACCTATTTTCTGATAGGATTTATGCCTTAGGGGACAGCTCTTAAAATTTTTTTATCAGTCTCTGAACATGAATACGCATGAGTACATAAATACGTATACAGTATGGTACATGGGTATTCCTGAAGCCTATTACTGCCTCTGTGAATAGCAGTTGGGGTTATTCAGCAATGGAGAACATCACTATCACCATAAAATACTAATATAAAACCTTTTTACAGGGACCCTCCTGATTAATTATACCAAAAAAAAAAATAAAAATCAGCAGTCAATTAACTGAACTTCCTAACTATTTTTCATTTTTACTAGCCTATATAATTGTTATCTGGGTATAATTTTTACTATTTTGAAACATTTTGTTAAATTCTGAATACAGAAATCTGGAACGCTTTACTGAGTGCATTTTTGATCAATTTTTTTTTGGCCAAGAAATGAGAAAATGTATAACAAAAAGTGCTACACTGCTCAAAAGTCTATTTACTACTACTTCCAATGGTAGGAATATCTGATACAAAACACCTAAATGAACATATCCTAAGGTATTTATAGAAAACAGCATTATCAGGTATTTCTGAGGGCGGTGGGAGATGCAGTGGTTTTTTTACAGCAATGTTATACAGGTCTGATACAAATATCCTGGATATTGTACCAAAACTTCTTTAATACTTCAGTGAACCTCACTAACATTTCCTTTTGTATTTACCTCTATAAAGTCTACCTGACTGCTTCCTTGGAAGGAGGTCTGTGTGCATCGTGATTTCTTTTCAGGGCACAAATAGAAAACTGTGACCTAAGGACTTTGAGAAACAAATGGAAATGAATGAAAAACCTGACCTTGTGGCTCCCTTCCTGTTTGTCATCCACCGGTACAGGAGAAACTACATAGAAATAGACACAACTTCTGTTCTCGCTGAACTCTGTAGGAGGAACAACAATATTACTACAGAGAAAGGAAAAGCCTCCTTGAGTGTACACCGTAGCGGATCAGTTGCGATTCTCCCACACTATGAGGGGTGCAGTGGCAGCAAGTCCCGGGTGGCACTAAAGCCCCAGAAAGGGGCAACCACCTCTGGCCAGGTGAGCATGGACCAAGTGGATCCATAGCTTACCCTGCTAACTGTACAAAAGGGATTTGTTAGACTGTGTCAAGGAAGGGCATGGATGGCACTGTGCTTTGGAACTCTGAGTTCTTTGGTACCATCTTCCTGTGAAGGAGTCATTTTAGAAGTAGAGCAAATATAGTCTTCAGAGTTAGCTGGGAAAAAAAAAGACAGGAGGGATGTGTATTTCCCATTTTTTATTTTTAAATCTGAAAACTACTTTGACATTTAACACGTCTTCATTTTCAAGTGCCATAAACACTGAAATAAAAATGGCCTCTTATTATAAACTGCTTCTATGCGCTTCTCTAAGACCTCAGGATCATAAGCACAAATAAGTTCAAACTGCCTGATAATCATAATGACCCTAGATCTGGACGTCCTACATTTGGAGACTGAATATTGTTTGCTTCCTGACAATGAGGCACTAAAACCAACTTTGGAGTATACAAAATTGATTTAATCACTTCTTGGATATATAAATTTGGAAAAAAAAAATCTGAGAAATAAATTGCTAGAAAATAGACCTTTTGATTTCACACAAAAACAGTAGCAATGCTGTTCATACTACTGTATATCAGCAACCTGGAAAGTCAGTACAACCAAATGAAAATATAATAATGTGCTCTGCAGCTTTATTCCATCAGAAATATTGACTCTGAACACCATGTGCCTCTAGATGTGTAACTCTGGTGGCTTACGGAATTTTCACCTAATTTCCCTAAGTCATTATGCCTCCAAATAGTTAAATCAAGCAGGAAAGTTAAAGAATACAAAATATACCAAGAACTAATCTTCCATATGCAACAAGAATGGCAAAGCACAAATGTTTATCTAGAATAAATAAATAAGAAAGAACTGGAAATATTTGAGTGACCTCATTATTGAAGATATTGTTTATATATCTTGGTCCTGCATTATTATTATATGCAGGATTTTCCACTTTCACACTCCTGATGAACTACTCCTTGTATTTTTTCTGGCAGCTTGAAGGAGTTAATAGTACTCAAAGTGCTCAGAGCCGTTCTGTGGTCTAATAGAAAAAGGAAATCTGTGCTCGGGAAGAAACTCACAGCCTCCCCTCCCACACCCCTGTTGCTCAAGCCAGCAATTCCCCAGGGGGCTGGAATTTCCTTTTCTTGTGGCGACTAGCCCAGAGCACATTCCTCCAGCCTTGGGGCCCCCAGGACATTCCTGTGTCATGTGCTGAAGTCTGGCCCTTGCACAAAGGGCCAGTGGTGCAGCCCTCTTCCCAAGAAGTCCTGTTTCTCTGGTAGCCTTATGAGCTTACGCCATCCCTCCTTCTTCCATGGGAAATCAGACCAGAGAAACCTTTGCCTGATCAGGTCTGCTCCTTTCCTGTTGCATCTTAGCGAGCTCTACCATAAGGACAACTAGCCCCAATTCCGAGGTGATCAGTCTAAGCAGTTAGTGTTTCTAACTGGGGTATTCACAGTAGATATTGAACTGGTTCAGGAAACTTAAAGATCCATTCTGATTTACACTCCTGCCCAGAAAAGACTACACACTGTCATTGATGGATTTGGAAGCAGGACTGCATTTACATACTCTGCTTATCTCGGTGTTAAAATTCTGGTCAGTGCTATTGATAACAGGGATGCAAGTGAACCTGTGAGAAAATGAACAGGGCCCTGCTAAGTTAGGAGCAGAGTAATGGTGATGTGTCAACCAGGGTAGTTTGTATTTTTTCCTGAAAACAACTTTGACTCATTTATTATCCTCATCTGTTTGCTAACGGCACATGCTGTCAATGTATTGACTGCAGTTATTCCAACATATGGGCTGGCTTTAAGGGAAAGGTTTTCTACACACGAACTCCTCTCAAAAGCAAGGGTGGGCAGAAAGGATCAATGTACATTTGCAATTTATGAGCAGTTTTCAATCAGCTTAATTTAGGTGGCCCTTGGACAATGTAGATGAATATTTAAAGCTATCCTATTAAGATTAGCCTAATTACATTAATTTTGAGCCACAGACACTGGGTTTTAATAATAGACTATTGATGTGCAAGAAAGTAAAAGAGACCATTTGGATTTAATTTTCATTCCAGATCTGATGTTTGCAAGATGGTACCTAAGCAGGGACCTCCCCAGATTCCCATTTATCTTCTGCTCCCTCCCTACTCTTATCCTTATCATAACAAAAAATTCCTGTGAACTGTGAACAGTTTGAGGACTGAGTTGCTTATCACCACTGGTCTGTAACCGGGGCTTTGAAAAAATGCTAATACAAACAACACAAAGCTCGCACATTAAAAGGGAACCCTTGAAAATGTAAAGTGGAATGGCAGGAAAATGTAAGTGCAAGGCCCCTAAGTTATCTGCTAAGTCACAAGGAATTAAAAATGTATTTGGCAAGCTATTATTGTTAGTCCCTTAAGTGCACTGGAGGTATGCAGTTACACCTGCAGGCCAATGGGCTGCAGAGGACTTAATTCTCCTCCCAGTTTCCCTCTGCCTGATTTACTGAAGTGATCCAGCAGTTTCTGCAACACTAGCATGAGCTGCAACAATAATGATGCGGTTTGGTAAGTATAATGACAAAATGTGGAAGATATTTAGGCCCAAACCTCAGGTTTTCTTGCAGATTTCTAAAGGTTATTAAAAAAAAAAAAAGTAATTCATGAGACATTTTTTTGAGTTGAGTGGTTAAAGGATGACTTGCAGTCAGGCACTTCCTGCTACCTTTGCATCTAAGCATTGCGTTATCATATAGGTGGCATAGAGTGTCTACAAAGATATAGGAAAACCGAAGGAATGAGGCTGGCAGAGTCACCAGCAATGACCGCCTTGCTCCGTGCTTCCAGTCACTCGCCCCACAGGAGGGCACAGATGAGAACAAGCTACAGTGGTCACCCCTGAACTCAAACTGCTGCATTCACCTACTGCACCTGGAATGACTGTCCCAAAGAAACATTACATGTACACGTACAGAGTTAAATATTTCAGATCTGCACCTAACTTCTTCAAGGCGCAGAAAGCAAAGGGGACATTTTGGCCCCCGTAGCAGAATGCAACCCTCCTGCCTTCAGGGAGGAAGGACCACCCTCCAATACAAGGAAATGCTGATCAACAAATTTTGCGTTAGTTAATTGTTTAGTCTCAGAGGCTTTTCCAATCTGGTTTTTTCCATGCTGAAAACCAGGCAGCTCCACAGGAAGAATGGAGTTTGTGTTTGAGAAAGAAAGTGCTTCAGAGAATGATGTGGTTTGCTAGACATTGTACACAAACCGGAGCTGCTTCTGTCTGAGGATTTTCAAAGTAAGCACCGGATTCCTCCTCACCACTGCGGATGCTTCACAGTGCCCAAGTGGCAGCATCTAAAAGAAAATGTGAGTTACTATGGGACATTTTCCCACCGCTGTGCAAATATTATGCTGCAGTGACAGAGCTTTCTATAATCAGTGTCTGTAATATCACCTAACGCAGAACATAGCCTGCCTGTGTAACTCACTGCTGCAGCAACAGAAACAGTTCAGTTTCTACCAGTTCATTTAAAATACTGATCACAAAATAAAAAGCTCATGTTTTAAAGCCTTCCTACTGTAACCCTTTCAAAACTTTTCAATGAACTTTTTATACCACTAAATTTGATCTGTCATGTCCCACATATTTAGCATATTAATCGGGTACTGAAATTGTTAAATTAGGTAGTTTGAGGGCACCGTGGTGTATATTTGGTACCTAAGTGCTAATTTTCCACCACAATAAAGAATCTGTGCCTTGATTCTACTTTGTCTTGCATTACTAAGCGATCAGTAATTCTGTCTGCCACAGAAGCCACTTAAACATTATGGGCTTTATGGCTGTAGATGCTGCTAAATGAAAACCAGCAGACATCCACAAGCAGACGTTTTACTGATCCTTTTTACTGTCATGGAAACGGTGACGGAGGAATGCGCATAGCCACGGCATCACTGAACTTGTGTGTCAACACAAGCAACAAAAACAATGGATTGGGCAAGGAGCGATGGGAATAAATGTGTCTTTAATACTGGCACAACGGTTTCCATCCACTCCAAAGCTTCCTAGAAAGCTTCATGCAAGAGCGAGGATATCATTTTCAGTGCACGACGGGTTGTGTTACGGAAAAGCATTTTTTGTTCAATAGCAATATAGAGGCGTTTTGGGTAGCAAGAATTTTCTTCCACATTTAGGAAGGCAGTTCTGATACTGCAGTAGTAAGAAGGTGGGAGACTGAGGAAACTAGGTTATCATGGGATGTTAGCCAGTTATGTTATGATAATGGGGGATGCTGCCCACTGCAAGGTTGGTTGCAAACACTTCACACCAGCCAGCACCACCATTACAGCCACGTCAGCAACGCAGTGTTTTGCACTAAATGGACTTACTGCTCGTAAACTAGACTGAAAACAAAAAAAAATCCTAAAGACAAATGGAGCAACATGAGATATGATGCAGTCATCTTGACACTTGAACCCTTCAAGACCTAGATCTCTTTTTTTTTTGCCACTGTAGCTCCCTCCGATGTGGTGCTGAGCAGCAAATCATACATGGAAGTCAGATGCAAGTCTCAGCAAAGTAATAATGTATAATCGTCAAAGACCACAGAGCAATTTCTAAAGATGAAACTACCTGAAATCTGCCTTTCCTTGCATCCTCACTGGCTTCACTGGTCGTCAGCAAGTGAAACTCAGCTTTACAGCTCTTAATAGATTTCTGTATATTAACAGTGAAAGGATTTTACAGGCATCATCCCCTGCAGTTCTCTGGTCTACTCTTGCTGTAGAGGCTCTGAAGGTTAATAAGGTAAAAATTTTACTCACAAGGAATTTGTTTCCATTGAGAGATAAATCATAGACAACTTCTTTGTAACAAACAAGGAAAAAAAAGATACGTGAGAGTGGTTTGAAATATTAGCAGGTTAATGATGTTTTAATACATTTTTTAAAGTTATGTTTGCAGATAGTTACTCTAAAACAAGCATGGATATTTAAATACACAGATATAGATCTAGCTGACAACATTATAAATAACAACGTCAGAAAATTCTGTGGTTCAAATGAGGAAAATCTGGAAAAAACAGCACTCAGGTTTGGGGTTTTTTTTCATCTATAAAAGAGATGTTGAAATTCTGTTTGACTTTTTCCTTTTGTTTTTTTCCAAAACCAAGGTTACCCTGACTTTTCTGTTTTTTTCACGTGTTTATCCTTAGATAACCTTGAGGACAGTGAAAGAAGTCAGAATACTTAATGGGTGGGTTTGGATAGCAGCTATTTTTTTCACAGCTGTATCAAGAATGGTAATCTTTTAAGACTCCTAAATTTCCTTTGCCTATAATACTAAAGGCTTCACCCAGGAGAACAGTTCATTGGCAAAATTACCACAAGTTGCCCATCAAATACATATATGAAAGGCAAATAATACGAATAGTTTCTAGAAATTTTGCTGAAGAGAATGACTACTTAACAGCTTAGCAAAAATAAAATCTTCATCAAACATGAGGTACAAAACCTATCATCTAGGTAGCAAGGCAGTGGATAACAAAAAATATTGCAAAATGTTTGAAAACAAGTCTCAGTGATGGTTTATTAAAGTACATCACTTTTAATTCTGAAACAGAAATTAGGACCCTTTTACTCATCTACTCAGCTAGTACTGACTACAGTCAGATTACACGTGCCTGTAAGCAACATAATCAGAGGAGCAGGAGGAAATTCCCTCATTCCCTTGGCTAAGCTGAAAATCCTAAATATGTAAAAGCAAGCTATGCACTTAAAATTTTTGCTTTATAGCCTTAACGACTGTAAAGGAGGACTGGAAATAGATTATGTGGTTTTCTGCAGGACTTTCTGCTCTTTAAAGAGTTATAAACAGAAATATCAGCAATATCTATTTTTCAATTTTCAGAATCGAGGAATTGCGGATGACTACTACAACTCCAAATCCTGTGCTCTGAACGCACAGACACATAAGAAATGATTCCGTTCTTGATTTCTAATAGAAAAAGTTATTTAAAAAACAAGCCACCTTGAATTGTTTTAATCATTTGATTAAAAATCTCATTTGTTCTTAATGACAAAAATTTTGTTTCCTGATATTTCTGGTGTCAGTATAACGCACTAGCTCTCTAGTCAAAGCAAGCAGCAGTAAAAGAGGGGGCAGGGAAGAATCTCTAAGAAAAAGAACTAACAAAAACATCTTTCTTAAGCTTTAGAAACCATCAACATAGGAAGGTTTATAGCCTTTAAACAAAGCCAATCTAGCTTTTACTGAGAATATAAACTGCATGTCTCCCTTCTCCAGTGTAGGCATATCCTTCCTATTTTGTACCAAAATCCTACTCAGGCTTCGATATACATTAAAGTTAAACCAAGGCACCAAAAGCAAACAAGTCTCATAACCTAAAATTCTGTGCAGGTGTTTTTCCAGTAATGAATAATTAAGTATTCTGATTAATCTCTACTCTCAAAGCCAATGGGGGTTTTATCATCAGTTTTAATTATAATAAGCACACATCTGAAATTTTTAAACACATTAAATAAAGATGTTTTAATAAAAAGACTGGATACTTAAGAGCATTTTATATAGATTTCTAAAATGGATTTTTTACACTTAGAATAAATGATGGAAAAAGGCTGGTTACTCTCCCAGCTTTGCATACCTACCGATTCAAACTGCTTTCTAAGTATCTCAGCATTAAAATCTTACAGACTCTGAATATAATGGCTTACATCTGTTTCTTTTGCGCTCTTACATCTCCAGCTCAGTTAGAGCAGGAAAACACAGAGCGCAGGAGGAAGGGAAAGCCGCTGCCCATGGGTCTCGCAGGACTGGGAGCAGTTCTGCTTACGGAGCACTCCTCCGTATAGCGCCAGACACCCCCCAAAGGGTGGGACAGGCTTAGCCCTGTGCTCAGACAGGTCCATGAGCACCACAAGGACAGGCTTAGTTTCTGGTGGGTTGGGTCTTGCCCTTAGGAAAAGAAGATGGTGCCTGGCAGCGGTGGCAATGCCCAGGGCTGGATGTGAGTTCCGTGCTGTCGTGCACGGCGTGGAGCCCCAGGAACATCCCTCTCCCTCTCACATCAGGCAACACACAAATAATGAGAAAGAATGGAGGGATCAGGTTAGAGGAGAGCTAAAAGAAGCAAAAACCTTGGGTGCTTAGGAAGCCAGGCTAAAAAAAAAAAAGAAAAAAAAAAAAGAAAAAAAGAAATCTCTGGTGGATTAAATTCCCTGTCTGTCCTCATGCCATTTGAGCTGAGATGTGTGAGTAGGAGATGTAAGTGATATCAGACTGTACCTTGGAGGACAACATTATCTGGCTGTCACTTTCAGAAACATCTTTCTAAAAGATGAGCTTAGACACAAAGGCATTTTAACCTGGGAATTAAAGAATTGAAAGGAATTATTCCTCAAAGCAAACCACCCATGTAGTTAATTAGCAATGAGCCCTACCATGACAGGGTGCTTTTTCATAATTTTACTTTCACTGAACTCAAATGAATTGTATATTAGCTTTTAAAAATGCTTTGAAATGAAGATTTTTGGACTTAATATAAGCCTGCATAAGAGAATGTAAAGGGGGTTAAAAGTTCAGGAAGATACTTGAGACAAATAATTGCATAAAATGTGTCAGTACATTCTTGAGGAGGAGAAAAAGCAATGGTCGTTTATGAATGTTTAATGATTTTACTCTGGGATCAGCGAAGTCTTAATCAAAGTGGGATGCATACTTAGCCTGATCAAATAACGCATGAAGATTCAAATATTCTTTCTGAATACTAATGTGGCATTATACTTGGACTTTTAAGTAATCAACATATGAAAAATGTCAGAAGACCTCCAGAACACATGGAAGAAATACATGATGCAGTGAAACATTTTAAATTTCACGTCTTAAACATGGATATTACCCTAATGACTGAAATTAAAGTGTCTACTAAACGTTTTTTCAAGCAGTCAGGAATGCTGAATGTCATCTGGCAGAAAGGTATCATCTGAAGCTATTTATCTTTTCTTCACCAAAGAGTACAGCAGGCAATAGTAACACATGCATAGGAATGCTGGAAGTTAGGAAACTCCACCCTTCCGTGTTATGGCGAGTTTGCTATATATACATATATATATATGTACATCCTACATCCATTTCACATCTCCTCAAATTGTTCCTTCAGTGGGAGAGGTTTCTATTTTATTTTTATATGGAATTTGCAATACACATATACATATGTATAGACCAGTAGAGCAAGTCACAAAACAGGCCCACAAAGTCAGATGTGTGCCTTTGGGTGTCCATAATATCACAAATAAATAATTTTTCTCTCTGTTGAAAAATCCTTCTACCTGAAACCCTGTGGGTTATATTCAGAAAAATTGAAATCTGAATTGACATTCCAGGTTTGTCTACTGATGCATTCTGTTCAATCAAAAGAATATTTTCAGGCCATTTGGGTTTTTTTTTTTTTTTTTTTTGAGGAGGGAGCAAATTTAGTATTAAATGTTAAGTTTTCACTTAATCATTTCCTGCAAATGTACTTGTGCGCAGTATGCAAGTCTGTGTGTCTGTTTTCCCTATTCACGCCACGAGGAGTTTCCCTGCGGGACACCGAGGCTCCCCTGAGCCTTAACCTGTCTCCAACACTATGAGCCCGTCTGCAGGCACAGACTAAATGCTAGTAGCTTGTGCTCGCACAAAGATCTTGTTTGCTCCAAAAAAGATGTGAAATTGGTTAAGTATTTTCCGGGAAGAAAAGGAACCGGCAGGAGAAGGATGCTGCTGGTTTGGCTTTTGTAAGATTTTTTTTCTTTTTTAATACTTAACAACATTGATTAGAAAGCAAAGTAAATTGCATCTGACTCCAAATACGACCTAACAGTTTATTAGGTTTTGTAGTGAATTAAGGCTACAATCACAACAAACAAGATTTCGACTTATCTCTGCTAAATTGGCCATTTTCCAAAGATACCCTGGTATGAATGCTTCTGCACCCCTGGCCTTTGCTTTTATAATTTTCACTGTTATTACATATGTATACACACATTGCCTAAACCAGGAATGATCCTGAAATCACAGCAGTAGTAACATCACTCACCCATGATTTGCAAAGCTCCCTGTAACAGCTCTTCATGTCAGAAGGAGCCTGCTTAGCCAGTTGTATGGAAGTTCAGTGATGGTCAATGATCGAAAGCCAAACTCTCTCACTGTCAAGAGACAAGGTCTGTATCGAGAAAGCCAAGAATATTTAACAGCAGGCAGTACGGTCTAGCCAACACGTGCATTAATTTTAATGAGAGAAGGGCTTGATCTTAAGGTGCCCAATGTAGAATATTTTTACATAATGTATGTCTCCCGCAAAAGCACACGTAATATTTTGATATTTATTTAAACTATATACACAGGAAAAAGCCTAGCATTCCATTGTAAAAGAAATAATAGATTGAACTATGGAATTATTTTTAAGGAGTCAGGTTTGTGCAGTTAATTTTTAGGGGCTGAAGAGCTGTGTGGATAAATTACTTATGAAAGAGGGTAATGCTCATATATTTTACTATAGTCAGACTATCCAAAACTTATTGCTTGCTAAATATATGCCATATAAATCCATGGAAAAGACACTAAGCAGCAAGAAAACTCTGTGAATGTATGAAGACCAGCAAAATGCACAGGACAAAGAACTGTTAATTCTTAAACTTTAGGAAATGGATGTTCGTCCCTTGTTTACTTTAATTAAAAAAACAGGATTAGTAGTTCCTTCTTGTATATACACTGAAATAACTTGTCCTTTTAGGAAGATGATTACTGGATTCCTGCCACTAACCAAAACTAATCTGCAGTACTTTTTGCTGTCTAGTACTACTATGAATTAGGTTTTTTGCCTACATTCAAATGTATCATTAGAATTGTAAAGTAAGTTCTTCTAATGTGAATTTAGAACTGCTAGTAATCCGCCCACTTTTCTTGTCCTTTTCTAGGGTCTTTTAAAATGTTTGCTGGAAATAATTCCACTGTTACAATAGTCAGAATACCTTGCTTTAACCATTATAGCTGTAATGTAAAAAATGCAAACTAGCCATGCCTAAGGAGAACTGGATCCAAACAGAATATTCTGACATTTATGTCGCTGATGTTTCCTTCTATGGCTTGATGGAGTAAGTCTTGAAAGTATGAAAATCGTCAGCACTCACAGCAAACTCTGGAAAATATTATGAGAGCTGTGTTGTTGAACTTGTCTTTTGCTCCTGGAGGTGGCCCTTTCAAAACACAGCGGAGCATCTTTGCCAACGCTCAGTGCCAGTGTTGGTGTTGCTCATTCTGTGCATACACTGAGCTCATGGTTTCCACCTCTGCTGACATTTGGCAGAATTTCTTTTTAGGAAGAAATGAAAGAGAAATCCTGATTTCAATGGAATATCTGAAAGAGCAGCTTTTCAAATAAAAAAAAAAAAAAATCTAACGCAGCTTTCTAAAGTTAGGTCCTTCTGTTTACAGAGTTCCTAAGGAAAAAGGGGCCAGTCCAAATCAACAGCACCTTGCCCCTACCAGGTTGCTGGGTTTGTGGGTTAGTGATATGAGTTGTGTCTAGCCAAAAAAGGATAGTACAGTTTACAGTCTTATGGATCCCTTATTCGATAAAGGACTTTGGCACCAAATATTTGATGCTGCAGTCCAGAACTGATTTCTGGTCACTGCTCCCAGTGGTTAGAGGAATACCCAAGGGAGACACAAACACCAGCTCTGGGGCTCAGCTCTTCAAGGCAGCACTGGAGTATTGCTGGACCTAATGGTTCCTGACTCCAGTTTGACAACCGCAAGCAGAGATTTACCTATGCTTGCTGGGCTTTCTGGTAATTAGATTAGCAAATCCTCAAAAAATTTAGATAATCTGTAACTATTAAAATAGTAAGTGTTTTACTTCCTTTCCTTTATGGTATTTATTATTGAAAAATCATTGTTTTCTCCCCTAGCAATGCAGATATTTTGAGCTAATAAAGTAAAGCAAATATATAGGGCCATCTATACTGCTGCTTCCCCAAAATGGGAACATCACACACTCCTTGTAGTTACTGTTTGCAGATAAATTGGCTCCCTGGTTGTTCACTCTAAAATGTTTTCCTAAGTTTTTTATCCAGAAGTGACATTTCTGCTCAAAATATCAGTAGAAACAGCAAATTTGTCACCGCACAAATGCTAAGTGTTTAGATCTTAAAGTAGGTATCAATTATTAACAAAGATGGTGGAGAAAGAAAGCACAGTTTTTCTGACAAATTACACCATAAGCAGAGTTCCATAATCCTGCATGCTGCATTTCCATTCTTCAGAGGACAAAGAATGACTAATACATCAACTCCAGTCTTTTTTTTGCAAAGCACCTTGCTCTCTAAGACTACCCTTAATTTACCATCTTTTGAAGACACAAAATGGAATGAAAACATCCGTCTCTGGTTTCTGCTAGCCCATAATATTAAACGTTAGAGTAATAGTTATTCTCCACCCACTCATTAATCACATCCCTACTCCATGCATACTCCTCTGCTCTTCTGACACCTTTTATAAACTACCTAAAACAGACACCTCTTCCTCTGCTTAAAGAAATTTCTATTGCAGAAGGGAATGGAATCTCTGAACTCTATGAAGTCAAGATGTACAGTGCTTTATACACTGATGATTCAGAGCCTTGGATTTTAATTCCTTAGTGCTGTTAAGGATTTTAGAATTTGTGGACTTCAACTCATCACAACACACCAAGTGCCAAAATCCCGCTTCCCATCCTTTTCTCAATTAGATTTTTTCTTTTACCTATATATGATACTCGGAGCCAACTCGGGTTCACTCTGCCTGTGCCCCGGAGTGGCAGGACACAAGCCAGCCCTGATCTAAAAGCCATCTGACGGCATGAGCGTGCCACAGAGCCCACACTAATACACTTGTTTCTCTGCAGGACTTAAACTCAGAAGTAGTGCCGTGCTCATATGGTGATGGAGCTCTCAGCTGGCTCAGAGCTCCACTGAGGTGGGCTTGTTCTGTCACATACCAGGTCACCGTACCCATCTAAGGAGCTTCACCGGTCTGTGAAGCACAGCTGGAACATGGAAAGATTTACAAGACATAGCTGAACAACGCCAGTCTCTGTGTTGTCAAAAACTAATGGCAATTTCCTTTTAGTTTCAGGAGTCGGGCCCGTGCTTTTTAGCTGCACAAACTCTGCTGGTTAACCTCACTGCTGCCTCAGGGTTCTCTGTGGCCACGATGTGCAGCCTCCTGCTGGCTGGTCTGTCATCCCAAGACTCCCGCAGCCCTGCTTTACAAAGCTTTCTTCATTTTTCCAGCCCTTCAAAGATGTATCTGAGGGTTTTGCCTGTAGTCACTCAGTACTTGTACCAGAATGCTTTGTAGAGTTCCTGACCCCTCCTCCACAGCAGTCGCTGCTGGGGAATAAATTTCAGATCATTTACGGATGCTCAAGGGCTAGGAAATTGGGTGTCTAAGGGATTACATATGAGGGTGCAGTGCATATTGAGCCCTTCATTTTTAAGGAGGACAATTTGTCTTTGTGTGTGAGTGCAGGTGCGTCTTGAACAAATTTCTCAGTGAAAGAATTTGGAAACATCAGTTAATTTTTCTCATCCTTTCATCTACTTCATTCACCTAGGCGTGATCTCTGCATATCCTGAATAAGACAATTACTACAGCTCTATGAATTTCTGCCAGGTCTTAGTTACTCCTGAAGGTCTCAACAGCAGTGAATCACAGCCTAGTCCTTGCATACATACCAAGGGCCCAGAGGCCAAGGAACTTATTGAAATCAGTGAGTTTATACACACACACACATACATGCATACAAAAACACATGCTTCACTTTGAAATGCATTATTTTTCAATTGAAAAATAAAACCAAGCCAGAAAGTACTCACAAGTACTTGCTAGCTGCAAACTACTGGACGGGATACCATCCTAACCGGTAAGCTTGACATGTGCAGCTTTGTCCAAGAGGTTGTCGTCATTGTTCAATGTTTAAAAATATGTTATCTGAAGCTTTCGATTCATCAAGACTATGGAGTAAGGAACAGAAGTCCTTCATGTTTACGTTGAAACAATACTGACCCCTGTAACAGCGTTCTTGCTAGTATCCTCCAGTTTCCCATTTTCCTCTAGGTTTTGCCATTTGACAATTTTTCATGTAGAAACTTGGGCTATAGCTGGAGCTAGTCCAAATATTTCATGTTATTTGGAGGCAGAGGGAGAGAAAAAGGGTTTTGTTTTGATGGGCTGTGTTTTTATGAATATCTTACTTCCATACTACATCATCCCACTTGCCATAGATCAACTGCCAACGAGAATTCAACACTCACGGGCACTTCTTGTAGCAGCAGCTGCAGTTTGAGGCAAGTCAGGGCAGATTGTACTCATCTAAAATAAAGTCTTACCTACTCCTGTTATGCTAACCTAGAGTTTCTAGCTGTAAACCCAGGAGTGAAAGGGAGGACTCTGGCAGGTCTGGGACTGCTTCACCCATTGTGCTCACCTGGCTGAGCACTCGTGGCTTCCTCTGCTGCAGGGACTCCTATAGCCAGAGAAGGTGCTGCATTAGACACAATCCTGAGCCTTCCTCCTTCCCATCCACAGCGTGACCACACCTGCACATTTCCATGTGTTCACCTCTATGTGCCTCTTTTGTGCCCTCTCCCCAACTATTCCCTCCCCTTTTTCTTTTATCCATTTGATATACCTGACTGCTCTTACCTTGGGCAGTCTTCCTGCTGTAAAGATGCATGAAGCATCTTGTTCCCATTGGATTTTGACAAAGAAGTAGGAGGAGGTAAAATACAAGTGGGACAAATCCCCTGAAACCCTTCCACATAAGCCATCAAAAATAAGTCAAATGCACATGTAGAAACTGGAGTTACTTTTAACAAACCTGCTCTGCTAACCAGATGGGCTTGTTTGTTTTGTTTTGTTTTCTTTTAAGTTATTTTATAAGCATAATTGAACTCTACATAAAAGCACTAACTGTTTTTATTTCTCACCTTGAATCAGACCATTCTGACTAATCTCTTAGTATCCGTACTCACCTTTTGTTGACAGTGAGTCGAGTAAATGCATCTGAAGACCCACACTTCTTACTGGCAAGGCCAGGACAGCATAGACAAACAAAACTGTCCTTATGGAGATCAACAACACAACGCCAACAGAGTAGGTTTGAAGGACAGATCATTTCCAGATTTCTAGACTGGTTGTTTGGGGTTTTTTCTTCATTAAAGCATAATAATTTGGAATGGTTTTCAAATGCAAGTCTGGCTCCCAAGGACCCAAAAAGGGCATTTGCTGATAAAGAGCAAAATGGACACGGGCCTGTTCTTCTAGTTGAGCTTTTTTGAGTCTTGGCAAGATTGCTAGTTTCCCAAAATGTCAATCCACAGAGAGTAAATCTCACTGGCGATATGAAACTATATATCTGCCTCTGGCTAAAGTAGAAGTGATACACATCCAAACAATTACTTTTCTAATAAAATACTAGAAGGTATCCTTTACACACCACTCCATCATCTATAATGTCCTGTCAAAGCTGGTTTAGTATATGCCAATGTACTTTGTGATTCCCTAGAAGAAAAAAAAAAAAGAAAAA
>VYZM01023035.1:1019-22517 GCA_013398915.1 Dromas ardeola | reverse complement strand
AAAAAAAAAAAAAGAGGGGCAGGGGGGAGGCCTAGCTCATTCTTTCCTGCTTTGAACATTTAAATGAGACTTCAAATATTATCCAATTGCAGAACCATGGAACTTGGCACAAAATCCATGCCTTGTTACAGACTCCCGGTTTTCACTTTCAAAAACGTTTTTAGCCTATACGGCTGGGGGAGGGGGGAAGCTTCCAAACTATAAATTTTGTTTGACTTGGCAATATGTTTTCTCTATAAGACCACAAAATGCCTGAATGAAGATCTCTTAACCATGCCATTAATATCCATGGAGTATGGGCATAAAAACTGAAAGCTCCCTAAACCTGACTGTAGATCAGTTAGTCTAATAAAAGACACTGCTTTTACTACATAACTTTGCCTTCTCTATCCATCCAGATCATTTTGGTTAGTAACACCAATGTTGTTAGTGCCTGGTACACCACAACCTCCAATTGGGTCTCCAGCCCCCTTACAGAAAAGAGCCTGAAAGTTCAGGCCCCCGGGTAATTTCTCTGGCAAAAACAGCTTTACCAGCCAAAAGAATACAGCAGAGGTGAGGTTTGAAGAAAGGTTTGTGATGTCCCTGTTGCAGCCACTGGCCTGGGGCTCAGCATCCTCCAGTGGAAATGGGTACCAGACTGTAGAGAAAGCGCCTGCATGCTGTACCTCCTTAGGCATCTCCTTGCTAAGTTTTTAGCCGTTTATTCCTTACTGCTTTTCTCCATTTCATCTGCACAAAGGGATTGTGGCAATAATGATAAAGAGGTTTGTTCATAATGAAAAAAGCAAAACACCTCAGTCCTGCCCTCTTCATCCAGCCTGAGGCCACAGCTCACAGGCTCTGTGCTTGGAGCAGCCTGTGCGTCTCGCCCTCCTGAAGGTCTCTGAGCCCTTTCATGTATCAGCATGATGCTCAGTGCCCTCGTTCCACTTGGTTAGCCCAGAGCTTCAAGGTAGGTAGGGTGCTGCACGTGCCTCTTGGACTGCTCTGCCATGCTCCAGCTCAGAGCCCGCTCACCCCCGCGCAGTAATAAAGGCAAAGGTACCAAACACCCGCTCCCATTCCTGCCCTGACATGCCTTTGCTCCTCCGTACTATTTCTAGCATGTTTCACTACCTGTGCAGAGGAAGAAATGCTTTATTTTAGTAACTGACTGCAACCTGAAAACATCACATGTCCAGAGTCTCAGAAAGCACGAGCGCCAAACTCCCTCTGATCTGGTTTCTCAGGATCTGGCATATCTGCCTTATTTCTCAGCTCCTCCGGAGTCAGGCTTCTCAGCCTCCCAAAGCATCCAGCTCCAGACTGTGATCAGAATTTATGGAGAATACAGGTTATTGCAAAACAGGAACCCTTTGTGCAGCAGCATTTGCTATTCTACTATGACTAGTGAAATCCACCTGCGTTAAACACTTTAGCTGATACATTGCCCAAATAACTGAACTTTAAATCATCAGTATCATGCAATTCGTAGCCTGCAATCCTTGTAACACAGTCCTTAGCATACATACATACGCTCTTCAATAACTCCACAATTCAAAATCATAATCCTAATAGTCCATTTTCCTCAACAAAACACTGAGCAGAGTTTGGGAACAGAAGCATGAAGAAAAAAAAAACAGAGCTACCATCTAACAAACAACTTTGCCTTATTCTTCACAAGACATTCTTGCTGGCCACAGATGACAAAAGCAATTTAGGACAATTACAGACTAACCACAAATACAACCAAACACAAAGTCAGAGTGGATGCAGACTGACACACCACTAAATAGCCATAGTCTAGAATATCTCTAAATGGGCTAATTCATTTCAATTCATTAATTCTTAAATTAGTAAACTGTACACCTGCTTTGGCAAAGCCTGTTTGTTTCAGCTGCAGCTCGATGTTGCCCTCCTGTGGGACGAAAAAAGGGAGAGCTGTTGTGTTTCTTCACGCCTTTGCCATATCAAGAGAAATCTGGGCATGGTCTGCCCCTTTCCAGCTGAGACAGAGTAAGCACAAATGAGCCAAGTCCCTGTGAATCATGAAAATGTAACATTGTTCTCCAGATTTAATCACTTCTGGACAACTTTTGGTACAAGTCTTTTCCAAATCAGCCATAGAAATAAACATCTGCATCTTGCCAAATCAGCCACAGCTTACAATATGGTATTTACACTTTCTTCCAGCTGAGGGAAGAGAGCTGATAAGTTTGCTGGAATGAAGAACCACTTCTCATTTTTTTCAGCAGGTTTGAATGGCAGAGCGAATTTTTTTTCATCCTTTGCCTCCTGACAGCATGAGTGCCTGGGGTCTTCAGTCTTGAGGACCCCAGGCATAAACCATTTTTGCTTCTGATTTGATGAAGGCCTTTCCCATGTAAGGCTGGGGTGGATTTGTCTGCAACAGCCTCATAATAACACAGTTAAGTGCTTGTCACTTGTGTGACACTTCCCATGTTTTTGTCACTTGAAGACTGTAGGTCCCCATTTATGTAACAGACTGAACTGGGGACCCATCTGAATTCTGAACTATGGCTGAATTGACTTGGGGATGGCAGGTAGTTCAGTTGGTCTCCAGATAGTCTTCCACGTCCTGAGGATGGGATAAAGGGGCCAATTCCCCACCAGCAGGAGATAGGAAAAGCTCCAAAACCAGTGACTTGTGAAACACAGACAGCACTTAAAGATTGGGAAGCTAATAATTGATCTCTTCATGCCTGAAACAACAGCCAGGAGACAAGATGGGAGTACCTGGGCCATTTAAGAAAAGACCATACTCCTTTTCTTGTGCATCACGCATGAGTAGTGAGAGCCATTAGGAACATAGGGTAGTAGGGCTTGTTTTGTTATTTAAATTAGTAATTAATAATTCTTCCTGCATCAAAGCCCCTAGGGAATTATTCATAGTGCTTGTCACAGCTGTCACTCTAGCAAGGTTGAGTCCTTGAGACTCGTTCAGGACCTGCACAGTGCTAAGGGAAGAAAAAGGTGTTTGAGGCAGCCACAGACAGAAACTGAGCTTCGATTCCTCGTATCAGAGCAGCACAGCTCAGGGCTGTGCCAGGGCACTGCAAACCTCAGGGTGAGATGGTCTCACTTCCAGCCTGCGAGGTGACTGTCTTCCTCCCTGAGATGATATTTATGGCTCTCTGGAGCTAAATCACATCAAGCTCAGATTTTCAGTTCATTTATTTTCACTGAAGATGCAAGTTGCCTACAGCATTGTTCCAAACAAAAAAGGGGGTTAAATCTTTAGCAATAGAGTTTGACTCTACATGTAGTCAACATGAAGCACTAAGTTGTGTAGTCTTGGATGACTGGTAAAATCCACCTCCGAATTCAGAAATGAACTTTGTGGCTGGGTTTGACTGTTGCTATAGGCCAAACCAACATCTCAAATCCAAACATAACCTCAAACTGAGGAAGCTGAGGTCAGACAATTGCGGCTTGGGTTCATGTCTAGCTGCTACCAAGTCAAAGCCTTGCCTCTCGAAAACAGAGTGCTAATGATCAAGTGACAATCCAAATGCAAACAAGAAAGAAGCACCAAGAAAACATCTGGAAGCAATACTGCTAGGAAGAGAACATGGAGACGTGGCCAAATGCTTCACTGCCAAAAAGGGCGGGGTGGGGGGGGGGAAATTAATGACAAGGGGCTTTTCCCTGCCTGCATTCAAAGATCATCAACAGAGCATCTGTGTAGAATAAAAGGCTAGGAGAGAAAATACATACGTGGCTAGGGAATGAAGAAAGAAGAAGCTGCTAGAAAAGCAACCCCAGAGTAGCTAAGGAAAAGGCAGCTGATTAGCACGCAGTCAGTTGATATCTACACAATAAATAGCATAATCAACGTTCGCATACATCTGTCCAATAAAGCCTGTAGGAGCAACCATTTTTCCTCAACAAAATCACCAAATTACCACGCACTGGCAAACAAAGTCAAATTTCTGAAATCTTTCTTGCCACAATTGATCTATTGATTAAGCATCAGGATAATGCAAAAAGTCAAATTAATGAAAGCCACTGGAAACTTTTATATTAATGCTTAGGCTATGGTGGCTGCTGACACAATGAATTTAAATGAATTCCAGAGACTGGCTGGCAAAGAAAATATGTTGAAGCAGAGGGAAAATTTTAAAGCAAATCTGTGCATTTCCTGAAAAGGTAATTTTGCTGGGGCTTGTTTCTGAAGAAGAAAAAATAATAAAAAAAAAAGAGCTACTTTTCACTCTCCTGCAGCAGTTTTAACTTAAACAGAAACATTGCTCCTTATTCATCAGCCAGCTCTTACAGAGGCCCCCCTTCAGGGCAGACTTCCAAATATTAGGGGATGGACAGAGATGCAGCATAAACATTTACTCTGTCCTGTGAGGCAGGAAAGCGAGGCACACTAAAACACATGTTATGCCTTCTAAAAAGGGAGATGCATGTTGCCAAGAGCACCCATCGCCTGGTTTCCATTTCCCAGCTCCCAGCGCCTCTCTGCAGGAGGCTGAGGCTCCCATCGGGGTGCGGGGGAGAGCCCACTGCCCGGCTGCCCGCAGGGCTCACGGTCTGTGTCCTCGGGGATAAGCTTTGGCATGTGCCTTTGAGCTGAGCTTCTTCCTCACGGGCTGCAAATACAGGAGCCAACGCCACCTCACAAAAAGTCAGGACACAGGAAAATCTGTTGCCCGTACGAGCTGCTTTTAGAAGAGCTGGTTTTGCAGCTGAAAGCACTTTTAACCTACTATCAAATTATATAATGGAGCAAGGGACAAATTACTGCCTCTTTCCAGCCCTGCTCAAAATGAGTTTCACAGGCTTTATTCTTCCTCTGAATCACTTCAGCTCTAGCACAGTCTTCCAGTTGTTAAAAAGCCATTTCTGAAAGTGCCTTCATCCAAATGACAATTCAAATAAAATATACTACATGCAGACATTTATTTGTCCTTAATAGCACCTTCCTTGATGGATATATACTTTCCATACATCTAGGAAATGAAACCTGACCAGAGATGTGAAGAATTTGCAAGGAGGCAAGATCTGATGAGTAAGCAGCTGCTTTATTAGCAGCTGTACAGCTCTTGATTTAGAGGCTTCATTCACTCAGAGCTGAGGAACATCTTCTGTGCCTGATGCTATAAATGTCGGTTGGGACTGAAAATGGCAACAGGACATTTTTGTTGTTGCTTCCCAGCCATGTCACCTGAGTCCAACGAAGCTGAACGAGTGATATAGGAAGCGGATCCTCTTGGCAGCAGTGTAACAGTCCTGTCCCTCGTCCCTCGCACCCACACCTCCTACTCCTCTCCGGCAGCGGGGACGGCTGTGGAGGGAAAGCAGAGCCATGAAAACAAACAGGTCTCCCAGCGACCAGCCGGCAGCTCCACACACACACGGAGCCCTCTCTGCATCTCTAAACTTTCCACCGATGTGATGAAAGCCTGGTCTCTCCAGAACCGCTTCGTACTTTCGAAACTATCTGGATTGTCAGACCTGTATTCATTCCTGGCCAAGAATGACCTCTTAAGATAAACAAAGCACGATTTACCCAGCTGACAGCCCAGCTGTGGTCAAAGAGTGCTGTAGGATAACCAGGACATCCAGTGGGATGCTGAAGGAGACCAGCACTGTAGTATTTATAAAACAGTGCTGACACGTGGCACAAGAGCAACTCAATGCACCTTAATTTTTCCAGCAACCTGCTTTCTTTTTAAAGAAAGCTGTTCTTCCTGCCCCTCATCCCAGAAGTCTGCTTTAACTTGACTCAGCAGAAGTAACCACAGAAGTCCCTGGGTAATTAAACATATACTTGCTACATTTTCCATTCTTATAGGAAAGAATGTTCTCAACCCTTTATGGTTCTTTGGTTTTTAGTCCATTTAGAAGGAGCAGAACCTCAAGTAACCACCAAACAAGAAAAAGACTGATCCAGCAAAAAATCCTGAAGGCTCATTTATGAACTTTATTTTCCAGTTAGTATTTTAAAAATGCTATTCGCACTCACCACATCTATAAAGGAAACCCACAGCATGAAAATACTCCATGTGGTTCAAAGCTGTAACTTTTCAGCTCACACAGAAGAGGGAGTTAATAATCTCTAATAAGAAAACAATTCTGCAGTTGTATTCTCTGATCCGTCACACCCATAAATTCACACGCCAATCCAGAAAAAACAAACTGGCTTTACTCACTAAGAAATTACCTCTTCTCCTGATAATGACTTCCTTTGACGACAAAATTACATTGAAACAACTGAACTTTGGCAACAGAGAATTTGTGAGATAGGAAGCAAAATCTTTGTGCTATCAGAGTCAGCAGCTCAAGATGTAGTCCAGTGCAGTTAAGGGAAATAGAACTATTATTAAAAGTGAATATTTATAAAACATAATGACCCAAGCATTTTACAGTTTTAAGGTATAAAGTGTAAATTATTTTTCCATTTTGTCTTTTCCTCTGCAGCCTACAAACCACATAACCAGTTAATATACTCACTGAAGTATAGAGTTTCCATTTAACTTTTTCCTACTTGACTAAAATGAGTAGACAAACCCATCAAATCAGAGTTGATAAAAATGGCTCTATCCATCTACCTCTTGTTGTTAAAAGAAACAGTTCTGTGCAAATATTTTTTTTAATACAGTTTTAAGTTCTATATTCTTTTTTTGACCTGGCTTTGACAATGTACAACCAAACATATATGTCAGTGGTGACTTGAAATACTTGACGGTGTTTTGGTAAGGACTGGAGATATTGAAACAAAAAAAAATAAAAATAAAAAAAAAATTAAAAAACAGGGTTTCAATCTTAAATAGTAAGTGATTTCAAAGAAACAAGATGAAATTTTACTTTTAATTCTGGAAGGTAACGGCTATTTTCTCACGTCCAAAATAATTGTCAGAAAAACTTGGAAAACGGGCCCCATCTCTCCACGTCCTTCATACTTAACCGCATGCACCATACTGAAACGGCACATCCAACCAATATCTAGGAAAATAATAAACATGTTATCTGCTCCACCATGTATTAACGCTGCCCCTATATATTAATATTCAAACAACAGCATAAGAGTCAGAAATAGGATTTCCTTAGAATGTCAAATGAGTGCCTAAGTGCCAGGTGCAGGAGAGATTGTGTGTAGCGTAGGGAGGTGGAGGGCTCCCCGCAGACAAGACAAGGGAAGGGAAGGGATGCTCCCACGGCATTGCATTGGCTGGCATCGCTCTTGGCTCCTACAGGCCCGGAGATTCTGGTTTCATACCAGAAGACATTTTTAGAAAGGCACAGAATAGGACTAGGGAAGAGATCCCGCACTAGACATCAGCTTGTTGGGAAAGTTTTGTCTTACTTTTTGCTCTGCATATCAAGCTGGCAGAGAGCTCTGTCTGGTATTCGAAGCATGTCCCTCCTCACAGCCCCCTCCCATCCCGCCACCCCCAGACTTGAGCGGGACTGCCGGGAAGGCAGTCGGATAAATCGTGGATGCTTGCCTGGCTACTGAGTCACTCAGCTGGAGGTCAAAGCCAAGCCTGCAAACTGAGACTCTGCAGTCTCTTCCCAGATCTGTTGCCAAACAGTATGAACAAATCAGTTTTTCTGAGCTTCAATTTTCCCGTCTACTTATAAAATACTTTGACGCATTTAGATGAAAGGCTACGCAAGTACTGCTCTATTACCAGACACTATTTCACCCTCTCTCAGGTTATAAATTGCAACTACTACACAAAAATGTGGGTATGCAAGTATTTTTCAAGGCTTTTTAGGTATACATGTACAAATGCACACTGCCCAAATGTGAATATTTTACTAGACTTGAATTCTAAAACTCTATCTTAACTACTATGTTTAAGCATTTTTGCAGCTATTATGTCTATCCTAATTTCTATTACCCAGATGCCATCGTGTCTTTAATAAGCATCTGTAAAATTCATTTTTGGCCACAGGATGGCAGAGTATAAAAGCACTATTTTACCTTCAGCTTCTCAACACCAAAGAAAAAATATATACCTAAGGCAAAGCGTTTTTTTTCTTTCCACTGTCTCTGTTTGCTCATATTTTTATTAACTAGGTTAAATACTTTGACCTCCCCGGTAAATTACAGAAGATGGTTTCTAGAACAGACATATCATGAAATTAAATCAAGAAAGGTCATTTACAAAAAGAAGCTCAAGTCAGATGTGTAGAAATTCAGCAATTTGCAGGCATGGCCCCAGACCAGATCTCACTGTTTCATTGTTCATACATAGTGTTATTTTAATTGTGTTAAAATTCAAGTTACTGTTATTTCCATTTTACTTAGCAGAGCTTTTAAGATTATTCTTGCAAGCAGCCTTAAGTAACCACCAAATGAATTAAATCATGTTGTTATGGTGTATTTACTCAATGCATACGCAAGATAGCAGAATAAATGACCAGAAGTTTAGCAGACAGAAGGTTATTGTGGGATTACCCAAAATTCACTCCTAAATCATAAGCATTTTTTCTTGCTGTTATTATTCTTGGTTCAAGTTCAGTGAATTTGAGATTTTTAATAGCCTTCTGCCCCAACTTCTAAAGAAAATGAGCACACAAAGCACCATTAAATATTGCAGAGGGCTTTCTTTGAACTTCATGTGTTATGATTTAACCAAAGCATAATGCACTTCAACTTGCAGAGGGCAGCAGTTCAGTTCGAAGAGTTATAATGCTTCTTCAATTAATTTCCTGAGCGATAAATAAGCACATGATTGACACTGTACAAAGTCATTAGTCCAGTATCTATGCAGGTCTTTACACAGTCCTGAACCTATTACTGTTCTAAAAAGGAAAGTTTTTCTTTGCATTTGAATACATTTATTTCTGAATTGAAGGAGGGATGGAGACAAAGAGAAGAACTGGAGCCTGGAGAAGCATACCATGAAGAAACCATGCTTCACATTTAAGTAGCATTTATATTGCCAATGATACTGGCCGTATTGCTGGAGTGTTTTCTCCTTTCCCACAACACTCTACTACAAAGAAAAACATTCATAATTCAAAGCTTAGGAGTTTGGAAAGCCAGCTGAAAAGGATGAATATTCTCTTTATCAAGGTTCATTTTATACAGACGGCTACCAACATGCTGAACTAAAGCCAGGTGGGAACACAGAAAGAAGCTCTGTATCTACAACTAATTTCCAGGAATTTGAAAGGAGAAGTGAAATGTTTAATGAAGCGGTAAGGAAGGACTGCAGGCATCTCTGTAATCGCTTTACCAGTGGACCACAGGCATTTAGGAAAATACTGGATTCAAGAAAGAAGTTGGCACGAAGTATGGAGAAATGCCATGTCTTAGTACTCTGCCTGTACCATGAGACATTCCACCAAGCAACACACTGAGGGCAGCACAGCAAAGCTAAAAAAATAATAAACCAAAGTCATCTAAAAGCTGATGAAAAGGAAACATAAAGAGTAAATTTAAGCTGCTGGCAGGGGCAACCTAGGAGTTCCTATTGGTTGCCTTATGAATAATCCTCAGTGTTTCAGCTGACCAAACGTGACAAATGACAGCAGAAGTGTTTGTTGGGGATTCAGTCCCTTAGAGCAGAAAAATAAAGGACAACAGAGGATTTGCTAAATTCTGACATGATCAATATATTTCACTGTCCATTATAGCTTGGCAACTGGATTGAAAAAAGGCACTACACTTAATGTTATTTTTCTCATGAATGGTAGAGCATGATATGCAAAGTTGTTGCTAGCTTACTCAATTCCACTGCCTTGTACTTTTTCTAAACTCATTTCCAACGTGTGAACATTTATAACTTTACTTTCTATACACCCACTTGGCTCCATTATAAAAAAAAACCCAAAGTTTTATTTCTTTCCTTGTGAAAAGCAAAACCGAATCCCAAACCAGTTTTCTTCAGTGGGTTTTTTTGGATTTGCAAGCTTTGCTAGTGAAAGGAAAACATACTTACGATAAGCAATAAACACTCTTATCTCTTCTTAGATATTTAAAAGAGAAAAGATAAAAATCCAGTAAAGTTTGCTGTAAGTTTTTATCATGAGCAAATATTCTGTGGAAGACATTCAGTCCCCAAGAGCTTCCTTGGCTTGTCTCTGAAGTAAAGAAGTAGCACTACAATACAGCGTGTTGCACACAAAATCTTCAGCTTGAAGATAAACACATCAAAAACAAAAGAGCAGAAGCAGTATTTTTACATGTGGGAAAGATAAAAACCAACCTACATTTATAAAATAAAAGTAACTATACAGTAGTGGTATTTGTGTATGAGCAATTATAATAAACGCAAGGGTGTCCTCCTGTAAAGTTTGTTTGTGAAGTAAGGAAATATTTTTCAGCCTTATGAGACCAATTCCTTTTGCATTAGCAAAGAACTGCAGTTTTACTTTGCACATATTTAACTCCATTTTCTAAAGAAATCAAATAATTCTGAAGGGGCATTTCCAGAAAAAAGAAAAAGCTTTGCTTACTGCAGACATCCTAGACTTTGTCAACAGGAATTTCTTTATATTTGAACACTCTGATTATGTATTTTATCTCTTTCCCTGCAAGAAAGGAGCGTTCGCTTCTCATGTTTTAACATATTTCTATAGTTCTAGTGTTTTACATCATTCAAGAACCATACCAGCTTCCTTCATTCCCCAAGTTAAAAAAAAAAATAAAATAAAAAAAAATAAAAAAGGGCATAGTAAAACACCACAGATCAATACTGTGAAAAACAACATTTCCTCTCTTCCAGGGGCTCTGCCCTGCCTCAGTGCCTCTGCTTAGATGTCCACCAAACCCTGGCGCTACTCTACAGTTGCCAGCATGCTCCTACAGATTCACAAGAAATGCATCAGAAACAGAGAGCTCTAGCTGGGTTTCTAAAATACCAAGACAATAAAAGCTTCTGAGATTTCAGCATCCTTTGAGAAAAGTCTTCCATTCAACAACTGTCTCATTTATGCTAAAGGTGGAGCTGGTCCAGGAAAACCAAGAGAACAGAATGGTGAACATATGTCCTCTCAACCTTTGGCCCCAGTGGTCTCAATATAAAATAGCATCACCTGCTTTGCAGGAAGCAAATAAACTCGCACTTCAGGTGCAAGTATTTTGCAAACATGTTATCAGCTTAAGTACTCGCAAGCAAAGGACACTTTGAAGCTGTACACACACTCGTTCTAGCTGAAATTAATACTTACATCAGTGACCTGCATTCACAAATACGGTTTCAATTCCTGCATGAAATCTGTTGAAAAAACACCTGTCTCTATACTTGTCTATTTTTTTCCTGTTAACTTTGAATTACCTATTTGCCATACAGTTTTAATGCCAGGCATGAGACCTAGAAGGCATTAGTGCTGCATGCAGTATTGTACGCTGGGGGCTTCTCAGCTAAGGAATGATGACTAGGTTAGAGGTTTGGCCTTATTTCTGAATACATATCTGCCCTCTGATATCCCTCAATTTTGATTGTACATGAAGAAAAGGCCCTTCAACGAAAAAAGTTTGCAGCTAGGAGCTCTTCCCATTCATTTTTTTTTTAGAATTATTTTTAAAGAAAGGTAATTTTGTATAAAAATAAAAATAGGCTGCGGTATTTTGACGACATTCCTCAAGTGCCTCCTCAGGGTTCTTGTCATAAAATACTCCATGCAGGGAGTAGTTTTGTTGTCTTAATGGCTGCAAAGTTTTCCTCGCCTCTGCAATATAATCTCAATTTTTTTTTTTTTTTATGAGCTTCTGATTCCCAGCATTTGAATGCTGCTATGGCTTTATAATGTGTTTTTGTTCCCTTCAGACTAAAAGTAAATAAGAATGGGAATAACTTGCCAAGAACAATCCATTTATTTGCTCAAACAACATTTCAAGAACACCTGCACAGCTGTTTTGGAAACATACTGTTATCCCCATTCAGCCTTTCATGTCTGTGTTATCCTATTCAGGTAGATTATGTCTACCCAACAATGAAAAATGCACAGCATTTCCCATACCTCTGTGTTCAGCTAAAAACACCTCATTTTCCTACTTTGCAATTTGAACAACTAATATGGACAAATTAATTCATGGGAAGTTCATATCCCCTTTGTGTCAGTGATATTTAGAGAAAAATCAAGCTTTACCGGTTCTCTTCTGTGCGCCATAATTTTTAGGAGAAGGGAAACACTTTTTTCAAGTCTGAGCAGCACAATGAAAGAAAATCCTCTTTGTAGAACAAGGCCAAGATACAGCCAGGCTATGGAAAAGATCAAGCATGGGGTTATATTTGTACACACATATGCATATGCTGATGGCTAATAAGATGAAGACTAAAAAACCCTCACCAAATACACACCACGACAGTGAAACATCACAGTGGTCACCTGCTCCAACAGCCACCAGCGATGCCACAGGTCGGGATGAAAGACTCACCTGTGGGATCTGAGAAACTGCACTCGCCAGTGGCCCTCTGCATCCATCTCATCCCACTGGCAGCATAAACTACAAGAAAAAAGTATAATCGGGAAACATCTTTTATGCTTTTCTACAGAGCATATCTCAGTTATACCCTTGATATATAATAGCTCACTAGTTCTGATCCTAAGGCATCTTTTCTTACCACAGAAACTGCACTTTAAAATTTACACTTCAAGAACACCTTAAAATAAAGATCCTTTGTCTCTGCCTTCCTTGCGCCTGCCTTAATTTATGCAAAAGTCATCGGCCACCCGTGCTTTTTTTTTTTCAGTCCCTGCTGGAAAGCTGACATCTGGCAAACACAGGAGATGTGAAGAGGGCACGGTTTGGATAGAAAGTGGCGTGCACATGTACAGCTGAGTCATGGGGCATGGGCAAGGAGTCTAAGAGAACACAAAGCTCATACCTCATATGGGCAAAATGCTCTCATGCAGGTTAATGCATGTGATTGAAGTACAATAACTGAGAATTTCCTCTTTTTGCAAGTAATGCGATCAAGATCTCCACTTTACAATTCATGAGAGCACAGCGAAGACAAGTCTGAGAGTCGGATCTGGAAATTTTAAGGCAAACACTACTTTATATAGCAGGACCTGTCCTACTTTACATGGTACATGTTTTAAAGAATGACCAAACACTAAAAATAGGTCCCTGCTGAATCACAGTTTGCAAAAGTGATTCAGAGATGACAAGTCTCTAAATCTGGCTATGAGAGAAGTTCGTTGTTGCATTGTGCACCTGCACACCTCTTACATTCACCCAGTACTTCAAAAGACAAAACCTAGCTTTTAGTAGCTTATGTTTAATACTTTCTGGCTCAACTTCTCATGCATTGTGTTTACTTCACGCTGGAAAACCTTCCTTTAAAAAGCTGCAATGGCCTTGTGCTTTTGGGACTTGAAACTCACTGAGGGACACCACTTCTTACAGAAACTTCTTCATTCATTATGCCCAAGTTAGAAGTCTCTGCGGTAAAAACAAGTTAAACCCCCTAAAATCCTCATCTTCTGTAATCTCAGAGACTTGAGAGAATTCAGGAGCTAAAATACCAGAGGAGTTCATCCTTACAAAATACGGTCTGTTTTCTCCAAGCTCTTTATAAACATCCTGGGGTCAACTAAGTTGGATCCAACTACAGCAGCAAAAATCAAATTTCTCCATAATCAGTGTGCTGAGTGCAACCAGGGACTGGAGCAGGATACAGCTCCTTCTCTCAGGTACCCTCACCAACTCCACCTCTCTATCCTCACTGCTGCCACAGTAGGATGGAGAAAGACCTATCATTCAAATATTAACAACAGCAGATGGACACACCTTCCCCTTGCGGAAGAATAACAATTGTTATCAGTCACCAAGTTACTTTAAGGACCAAAGACCTGTGCAATTATTCTGCTAGTTCTGCTGCTATATTATATGGAGAAGATAATTTAATTTATATGTCTGGAAGAATATGCTTTAATTTCAATTATTACTGAAAATTACTACTCTAAAAACAAAGTGGAAAACAGCACGCAACGCCAGTGGACAAGTGTACATTGTGAGAGATTAGCAACCCAAGTCTGAGAAAGCTTAAAGCCTGAAATGTTAGTCAAGCCCACTTTGAAGGGTAGGTCCTGATGTCTTAAGCTAATAAGTATTGTAAACTATCTCATGGGCTTAAAGCATTGCTCGCATTAACTGCCATTCCAACTGAAGCTGTGAAAATGCAATGTTTTCATGCCTCATCTGTACTACAGACCTTGTAGTTAAGGAAGTAGCTTATACTAAATTTGCTTTGCTACTTTCCTTCTCTCTCTGTTCCCCACTCCCAAAAAAGTGCAGAAACAAAATGGTGCAAAGCCATTAGTAGTTGAGCAACTCCTTTCACAACCAAGCAAAATTCTTGGAAATAGAAGAATTCTGGTTTCGATCCAAAAGACTGTTCCTGAATAAATTTGTTACTATGCAACTATGTATCTCCCTTGCCAATTTCAGGTACTCTGAGACATTCAACAACTGTAAATCAGTAGTAAGTGGAGCAGGCAAGAACAGAGGGAACAATATTCAGGACCCAAAACACAAGCAAGCTTTTTCACTGCCCCGAAGCGCTGCCTGCCATATGGCAAATATCCTCCACGCTGGCCAGGCTCTCAGCTTTGCTACTTCTCAATTTGCACTGAAGCCAAAAAAGGCTGTAACTATGCTGAGCGAAATCCTACTTTTGAACTGCTGCCTTACTGTACTAAATACCTTAAGATGAATATGCTTTTATCATATAGCTGATCTCAAGTTTGATTCTTGTGCAAAATAAAATAATCCCGAGGGGCATTGCTTTAAATGCAGCCAAAACAGCTTTTCTGAAGTGAAGCTCAATCCATAAAATTAAACTTTCCAAAAGCAATAAATTATCAAGAGAAAAATGACAATTATATCTACATTTAGCAACCTTCACATCAAGATAACAACTGCTCCCCAGAACTCCTCCTGTTAGTTTGGGATGGAGGTGCTGTAGGAACACTCTGCACAGCTGTGTGCCAACTACTCCAGAAGGAAGCAATTCTGTACGGTGAATTTTGAGCTTTCCTGAGCTTTAACCCACCAATGCAGTTGGGTGAGGGTACTCATTTTGATCTCCCCAACCCTGAAATGCACTAAAAGACAGCCATCATCCCAGAAGTGGGGTATATTTATACAGATCTTAAAAGCTATGTCAAATGGGAAGATAACTACAGAAAAAAAAATACAACTGGCAAAGAAAATGTTTCACTGAAAGTGATAAAAGCATCTCTTTCCAATTCTGTTTAACATTTGATTTGTTTACAAGAACAAGGTTCTTCAGTACTGTCGAGCAGGGCAATCTGCTTCATTAGATCCAGAGTAACTTGTATTACTGACTCTGAGAAACCATGTTCGAAAGCCATTTGAAGTGACAATTCCACCTTTTGGGTGCAACAAAATCCTACACCATCAATTCTCATTTCAGTTTTAGTGTTGGCTGGAAACTAACTTTCTGTCAGAGACCACCTTTCTTGGCAGCAGCTAGGGGGAAGAAACAGAACAACTGGGACTTCCTGGCAGTCATAAATTAATTACTTATTCCTGCAACTCTACAGTTAAGTCTACTAGTGCAGATCTCAGCTCTAAGAACTGACAATATCAATTCTACAAATGCATTTTACAAAGGCTCTGCCCTCTAATTCATCAAAGGCTCTGCCCTCTAATTCATGCTCTGTTATGGAATCAAAAAATACCATAATTAAAAAGAATAATAATCAAGTCATTTATCTGACACCTGCTAGAGGGCGGCTGGGACAGGTATTGTGTTCCCTTTCGCTCACAAAAATAGCAGCGCAGTCTACTCTGCAACGCAAGAAAGTGAGGATTCAGGGAAGTGAAGATTCAGAAAATACTTACTTCTTTCAGAACTGAATCCATGGAAGACCATATCAGAAATAAATCAAAGGAAACTGAAATGCATATATTCTTTAAAAAGCTCATTGCAGTAGCTGAAAAGAAAAGTCTGGAGAAATTCTTTCAAGCAGAAAAACAAAACCAAAACTAGTACATGCACACGGGAGGAAGGAATGATATGGGTTTGTTTCTAGACTTTTCCATCTCTTTAAATGTCTTTGTCTCCTTATTTCTTACATGCTGCAAAAGAGAAGCTGTTGTGGAAGCCCTGCATTGAATTAACATTTATTCCATGAATACAGGAGATGTGGGGGAAAAGCCATTACAAAAGAAAAAGGCACAATCAAATAGATTTCATTATTATGGCCTCACTGAAAATCTATCTTCTTTTGGGCTTGTCATAATCTTACTCCTATCACTTCACAGTATGAGTGGAACAGTAATCCTTTGGGAAAAAAAATAATGAAGCGACAAATACACATTGGCATTACTTATTGCACAGTGATGTTAAAGAAGATTAAATGTATAAAATACTACCGAGTACCCTAAACATTTTTTAGGAGTATCAGAATCAGAATAGTCCATTAATATGAAATAAAACCAAGGTATAACCAGTCTCCTTTTGGTTAAAAATATTAAATTATCTTGCCCATATATTTCTGTCCCACCTCCTACCCACGCCTTAAGTACCTTCAAGTACTTAACAGTGAAAAATAGAGTTTGATGAAAGCAGAACAAATCAAGTACTTTACAAATGTCCCATCTGTTGCAGAACACCTTCATGTCCCTGTACTCCTGAGGTTTCTCACACACTGCTGGAATTAAAGGTTGCTGCTTTCCTCCTGATGCATATATCGTCTATGCCCCAAAACAAAAACTTTGTTAGGAGTCACAAAGTTTGTTTTGTGAGAGTCTTTATGTGCTTTTAAAAAGTAATGAAAATTAAAAATAATTTCTGAATAGTGACAATTCTGTTCTGCTCATGTACTCACACGCTAACAGTACAGCAAAGCTTTCAAAACTAATTCAAGTGAACTGTTAAGAGCAAACCTTTTTCCGGTATCTGTCAGTTCCTAAGAAATGAATGAGGACATTTCCATACATGTTGCCATCCACCTGAAAGGTAGCAGCTAGCCTTTGCAAATACTTCATCAAAAGAAAAAATGAGAGAATTTTAGCACTGTGAGCATGGTAAACCCGTTTTTCCCTTCCAACAAATGTGCAGCACAATAAACATAGCATTACATGTCACTACGTGACAGAGTAAATTAATAGTTGCCAACATAGAAATTTAACAGTAAGTAAAGCCCTCATATATAGGTTGAGGGAAAAAATACACATTAAAAAAATTAAATGTGGCTGAGCACTATAAAGTACATAATTAAAATACAAGTTATGAAAAAAAGTCTGCACAAGAACTTCCCCTGTGTGTTACAAGATTGTATTTTTGTGGTTTTTTTTCCAAGAAAGCTCCTCATAACAGTAAACTGTCTGTAAGGGATCCAGTGGTAAAAATATTATTCTGTTCTGAGTTAGTCTAAGAGACCACAGGCAAATGCTCAGAAAAAGGTGATTAACAAAGGCTGCTTTCATTCTGAAGCCCAAGGATTTTCTGATCTGCAAAGTTTGCCTAAGCAGGGGCTACGTATATAGAGACGCTCACTATGGCAGAAGTGTTCCATGTCTGGAAACAAGGTCAGGGGATATCAACCTCCAAACATTAGCCTGAAACAGAGAAAAGTTAACAGTGTAAAGAAAGAGAAATGAAACGAAAGCAAAAGAACTTCCTGTGAAAAGCCATTCCTTTTCATGCCAGCCCACTTTAGTACATTATTAAAGTTACCACATTTTGATGTATTTGTTTCAGCATAACTTTAGTACGGTTACAAGTCACTCCTCAAAACTGCTGAACAGAGAGATTAGACTTGCTTATTTTCCATAACAGAATAACCTTTGAACTCCTCTCCCAATCCTTTTAGCTCCAAATAAAGCTTCTGTTTAGGAAACGTGATATAAAGTTTCTTCAATTATTAGCAGGTATAAAGTGAACTACTGTTTCGATCACCAAAAAGACTATATGAAAAAGGATGGTTAGTACAGAAAACAAGAAACAACCATCCTGCTGGGGTCATTCTGAAAGGGCAACGTGCTTCTGGTAACGTACATAGGCACCAACTCCCGTGAGAAATAATTTCAATAGTAACAGAGTAAATAAGCCAAAAGCTGACACTTAGAGAAACCTCCAATTTAAATATATCTACAATTGCTTTAAAAATATCCATCATTAAATATAATATCTGTAAGAACAATGGCAACATGCAAAGAAACTACCTAATACAGTCAAGTAAAAGCTTTTACATTAATTTAAAATTACCCTTTATTTTTCACAAGTTTTTCCAACACATTGTGCATTTTGGCACGGTAGACTTTGAGATAGTTTGCTTCAAGTTTCTTTAAATTACAAACAGTAGATACAGTAGGAATATTTTAAACTGATTTCTTTAAAATAAAAGGCAAGTTAAGACCCTTAGTTTTAAAAGAGACTGCCACAATTTCATTTCCTGACACAAAATTCAAGTAATTTTAAGTAAGAGTAGAAAACTGTCTTTATAAAACATCCTCTTATGAAAATTTACCAGCCTTCTGAAAATAAACATTGAATTTCCAGTATCAATTGGGTGCATTTACACATTTAGAAAAATAACTAATTTTAAATGAAGGTCACTTGGTGAAGAAAAGTAAATTTTCAACAATATGAGTTTTTAAAACAAATGATAAACCATTTTTTTTCTTAGCTAAATTATTTAATCCTTGCTCCACCTCCACAACTAATTTATTTTTTCTTCTAAAGGTGTACAATTTCAGTATTGAAAATGAATTAAGGAAACAGGTTACTGAGATGTTTTCCCTTCAGTATATACTAGCATACGGAATTATTGCTCATCCCCAACAACTGTACAAGATTCACTTGATTTTGGTTTTATGCTGTGGTTTTCAATTGTTTGGTACCGAATATACACACACCACAAAAACTTTAGCTGTGTCACTTTACTGAGTGAAAACCACAATAAACTTTACAGATGATTTTGTATCTAGGGTTGTTTGGGGTTTTTTCAAAGAAATGGATTCATTATAAAATGCTTTTCCATTTTCACTCCTTACCTACTTTTTAAGACAGCAGAATGGAAAAATAAGCAGGACATGTTTACTTTGTGACTCAAGGCTCAGAGCAGATATTGAGAAGTCTTCCAACAATTTTAGAACATTTTCTTTTTTTTCTTTCCGTAAGCCCAAAGTAACTTTGCTGTCTAGGAACAGTAACTTAAAGTTTCTTTTATCACCATCTTCCAGAAGAAATCTATAAATAAATGTTTATATAAAGAATCAAACACTGCTGAAGAGGGCAAAAAATAAAAAAAATAAAATTAAGGATCAATAAATGATACTGCAATGTATCTTGTGCCATTCAAGATAGGGAGTCCTTCATGTAAATGAGTAAGTCTTCCTGGGTGCATGAAACTCCATCCTTTCCTGGGAGACTCAATGGAGCAGTTGTACCTAAGAAATTTACATCCACCTCCCTGCAGCAAAAACAGAAACAAAACAAAACCCCAGACATTTACCTTCTGTTTTAAGGAGTAAGGTCATTTTTCCTTATCCACATCTTCAAATATTTTGCTATTATTAATAGGCCGTTAACAATTTTTAACAATCCCTAAAACCAAGGTTCTTTAAATAACACCATCTTTAGAGCAATACATAACAGACATGTGTTTGCAATCAAAGATTTCCCCTTGCCTTGCTTTAGCATTCCCTGGACAACAACTCATTCAGGCAGCAACTCTGACAAACAGATCTTCAATAACTTTACTGTAGATGATACCAGGGAGAAGCAAATCATATTCACAGGCTCTGTTCCAGGACTGCATCCCTATCCAGGATAGCATTTAAACAAATCTTAAATGAATTAATCTGGCTGTTGCTTTCAAACTGAAGGTGTGTTTTCTAAAGCACTAAGTTTGAGAAACACACTTGTGATCGTTCAGTAGGAATGTGAATAATATAGGTTTATAAACAAAACAGGTTATGTTTCTCTACTAGTCAAAGCTGGACATTTCTGTCACTGCCCTGCCTATGTACGTACTCTGGGGACTGTTTTATTTGAATCAACATGAGTAGAAAATAATTTATCTCAGAAAAAAACCAAACAAATGAGGAACAGCAGTTGAAAAATTTCATTCTGTGTCTGATCTAAAAAGACAATCATTAAAAAAGCTGTAAAGAAAAGAAGCCATTAGACTTAACTTGAGACTATTTAAAGTATTTTGAAAAATCGGTTTTCACTGTACAGAAATGAAGCATTTCAGAAATGTTAAAAACTAAATGGCTAGTATCTCCAAAGTTTTTCTTTAAACCCCTTCTTCCCTACCATCTGAAACAATTTTGACCAATTCAGCATGACTGCATCAACAGTTCTAGATCCTGGAATCAAGCAAATTTAGTACGTGTCAAAAAAACTCAAGAAATAATATATCTCAGTTTGTGACACACATCTTTTTCTTTTCAACGTGGTCTTTAAATATATCCATTTGGGCTCTAGTTTGGAAACAATATTAGACAGTTAAAGAACATTTTTTAAGTCAGTAAGTTGTCAGCTTACTTGAAAGTCCTCTCCTACTTTGTTGAGAGCGATGTTGATTGTGAATGTAGAGGAGTCATGATGAGGTCTGAGAGACCGTTGTCTGTCAGGGCTATATTTTACAACAAAATTCAATAAAGCATACCCCTGAAACAAAAATATACAATCAGACTTCAACATGTGAACTTCCCAGTCACACGAAAGGTTCTTGGGGTTTGTTTTTTTTTTTTTAAAGTTGAGTTAACAACATTCATCTGTAATTTCTGCTACATCACGCATAAACTCCCCAACCAAAGCAAATAGGGTACATTCAATAAAATACTTAGAATTACTCTGCAGTAATTACTGCAGTAATTATCTACAAAAATTTTAAATACATACCTTGGTATAATAGCCAGCAAACACTTTTAGCGTTACTGGTGCAATGAACTCTCTTATGAAATGCAGCCATTCATTATCCAGTCCAATTTGCTTCATATGAATATCATCAGTTGGGACATTTTCATAACCTCCAGAAATACGGCTGTCCTAATGAAAACACCATAAATAGCTTTGAAATATGGATATGGAATGCTTCTGGCACTTCTACAAATATTTATTTGAAATCTGTAGAATCACAAAACTGCAACAAAGCAATGTTTTAGTGGGCATATGTGAGCTTGCTGTACAGTAATTTCAGAGCTAACTGCTGCGGAAAAAAAAACAAACTGCTGAGCAAAAATTGGAAATTTTTTAAAAGGTGAGTCAATATTTGGATGTGTTGCCTGTAAATAAGGGCTTCCTGGGGTAATGGTTTCATTTCTTGAGATGTAGACACAACTGAAGTTATATCAAATCAAGGGAGTACAGGCCTCAACTTCACATGTTAATAAACGTGGAAATAATTTGAAGATAAAAGTATGTTAAAATCCTTTCCAGAGGCTCCTCCCTGCAGTAAAATAATGACTGTAATTTATCTTGTTTCCAAGGTAACAAATTTATGAATATGACAAACATTTATCTGATTTTAGCAGTAGTTAATGAATACCTTGAACTTTCTGCAAACACAAACACAATAGCTTGTAACATGTGTGTA
>VYZM01023024.1:92286-102801 GCA_013398915.1 Dromas ardeola | reverse complement strand
TGATGTAGTCACTCCATCATAGAAGGCCACTAGGTTGGTCAGGCAGGACTTGCCCTTGGTGACACCATGCTGCCTGTCTTGAATCACCTCCCTGTCTTCCATGTGCCTTAGCATAGCTTCTAGGAGGATCTGTTCCATGATCTTCCCAGGCACCGAGGTGAGGCTGACGGGGCGGTCCTCCTTTTTCCCCTTTTTAAAAATGGGTGCAATGTTTCCCTCTTTCCAGTCACCAGGGTCTTCACCTAACTGCCATGACTTTTCAAATATCATGGAGAGTGGAGTGGCAACTACATCAACCAGTTCCCTCAGGACTCTGGAATGCATCTCATCAGGTTCTGTATGTTCAGGTCCCTCACGTGGTCACAAACCTGGTCTTCTCTTACAGAGGGAGGGGCCTTGTTCCCCCAATTCCTGCCTTGCAGTCCATCTACTGGAGAGGTGTGGAAAGAGAGATTGACAGTGAAAACTGAGGCAAAAAAATATCATTGAGTGCCTCAGACTTCTGCTCATCCGTTGTTACCAGTTTGCTATTTTGTTCATCGAGGTGGGAGTAGGGGGCACGCTTTCTTTGACCTTCCTTTTCTGGCTGACATACCTTAGAAGACCTTATTATTATTCTTTGTGTCCCTTGCCAAGTTCGGCTCCAGCCATACCTTGGCCTTCCTGACCCCATTCCTCCACAGCCGGGCAATGTCCCTGTAATCTTCCCAGGATACCTGTGTCTGCTTCCAGTGCCCATGTATTTCCTTCTTGCCTTTTGGTTTGACCAGCAGGTCCTGACTCATCCCTGCTGCTCTCTTTCCTTCCTTTCCTGCTTTCTTATACATGAAAGCGTCCATAAAGATCTGCCAGCACTGTTCTGTTCCCTTGTCCCTGAGGGCTGTTTCCCAGGGGAGTTCCATTGACTAACTTCTTGAAGATCTGGTAGTTTGCTCTCCTAAAATTCAGGGTCCTGGCTTTACACTTCACCTGTCCCATATCCTTCAGGACTGTGAACTCCACCAGTGCGTGAACTGAAATAATTAAAAGTTAATTTGAGATATGCAGTAATAAATGCTCAACATTTATATGCCATTTATATGCAATTTTATTCCTAAAAGTGTGATTTCTTTAAAAAGTGGCAAAAATAAGACGATTTGTGAAGGTCTTCGTTGAACAGCTTGATTAAAGTTTATGTCTATATGGTATGAAGCATGTGGTATTTGATATTGCAGTGCTACAGCCTTATTCTTTCTTTTATACAATTCTAAAATCACATGATAGCTAAATAAAAAATCGAACTCAGAATGTATAGCATCATACAGTACGTGGATCTGTTGTTCTGGGTAGAAGTACAGTTTAAAAAAGGAACTATATGAATTCCTCTCTTACAATATGAGTAGTATCTAAATGCAAGATCAGTTTATAATAGCAATGTTCAGAAATACAGGAGTGTACCATTTGCTGTCTTCTCAGATATTCTATCTGCCTGAAATTATCTGCAAAGTAGACAGTATCATAAAGACAGTCCAGACCTTTCCCTGATAAAGAAGCTGCATTGTGATTATAGGAGTGTGGCCATAATCTTCCTAATTAGTGCCTTGTTCTCTGGCTTTTCCTTTTCTTTTTTCTTTTTTCTTTTTTTTTTTTTGTCAAACAGAATTCAAAGGAATTCTACTGAAATCAAGGTAGCCAATGCTCTACTTTGAGAACACTCCAGTTACTCAACATGGAGGAAGGGACTCATGAGTTTCCCTACGCAAAACATAGTGTATCAGTACCTCCTTTCTGAAAATGCGTGTACCTCCCCATCTGCTATGGTTGGCTAACAAAGGTATTTAGCCTTGTAGCTCCAGTTATAACTTTCTGTGCTGAATTGCTCCACTATTAATGCACAGTAAGTTTTATCAGGTACCAGTACAACTGTGTTTCCCAAGTTAAAAAAAAAAAAAAACACAATCAAATCAAGCTGTGGCCTGACCATGCAAAAAAGTTATTTTGAAAGACTATATATATGCAAGGCTACGAAATGGCAAATTTGCAGTTGCTTATTACCTTTTTCTCTCCCATTCTTCAGTTTTCAAGATGATCAACTTGAAATGCTCATTCTGCCTTTGTTTCCAGATAACGTTATTTCATTCATATCACAGTAGCAACATAATTAAGGTTTCTGGAACAACTGTATAGGTAGCATTTTCTAAGTGTCTATTTTACATGGGAAAAACTCCTCTGCCTTTTGAATCTTTTGGAAAGGAACTTATCTTTATTTTCAAAAAAAAACACAAAGAAAAAAAACACACAAAAAAACCCCATTGCTAACTTGAATTGCACATATCTAACCCACTGACTTTAATCCTTTAGCAATGATTATTTCGAGTATATGTTTAGGAGGGGCCTGCTGAATATGTTACAGTGGCACTCTCATTCTGATTCAGTTTTGAACATCATCCTTCTTTGTTGCACGCAGAGCTTAGCCAAGCGATGCACGAGTTCTACTGGCAGAAAAGAAGTTCCTTCAAAGTTCAAATAAATTGTGACTGATCCTGTGGACGAGTATGGTCCTGAGCACATGGCGCTCTGGAAGCAAAACCCATGAGTATAAATGTACATCTGTTAGAATTGCCCACCTGTTTGCATGAAAATTATGGGCAGAAAAAATTTCCTGCCAGTAATTTCCAACTCCTTTGTCAATGTTTTCCTCTGAGATGGTCCTTAATTCCAAAAGAAGGTTTATTAGTGTTTATTTCCATCCAAGAAACTTCTGTTCATTTGTAGACAGAGGTTTGAAGGGTTTAAATACTCTCCTGGCTCCCTGCCAGCAGATAACTGTGGGTGGAAAAGGTAGATGGAATAAAAAAGTAAACAATGTTTCAGCCCACTGAGAGAGGTGCTTGGAGCTCGATAATAAAGACAGCAGGATTATATCCTGCCTTTTCTTCAGGGATGGAGTATTGCACAGTTTCCTGTTGATTAATTCTCTAAATCTTTTGCTTTCATGTTCAGTCTTGCCACATCCTTTGCTAGCTTCTCCACTGTTCTTTTGAGTGGGAAGTTTGATTCCCAGCAGCAATAAGATTTGGTTTCATACTGATGAAGAAAAGTATGAAATTCTCACTGTACAAAAATGCAAAATTTCGGGTCTTTATTTTGAGAACAAGTTCAGGGTCACCTCTTACAGTGTGTGCTTATATTCTCTGGTATGAGCCCTGCAGAAGAGTAAAAGAAGAACTGCACAGAAAAAGGATATTGAAGTGCAGAGTCCTTACATTCTCAATGATCAACAAAAAATCTCTATGCGGCAGCAATGATACTTGATATTCATGGAGAAATTTTATTCTTATCTGAAGAGAAATCATTTCAAAACTGCATAATTCAAAGAGGATTTCAAGACAATGAATTTTGGCTCATTAAATTAAAAATTCACATTACTCTCCAGCTCTTGGGCTGATTTTTCAGAAAACATTAAAATATAAATAATGGTCTTATCCGGAAGTTATTGCATTTGTTCTAGAAAGGTCGCCTGAATAAATTTAAGTATCCAATCAATAACTTTGTTAATATGCCACTAGATTTGAAAGTGAGTATTAGCTATAATAATAATTTGTTTATTCATCCAAAATGATTTCATTTTCATTTCCAGACCATTTCATATGCTTTCTCATCATTTTCACGTTGTGTTGTCATTCTGCTATAGATGGAAGATGGTCCTCATTACTATGATTGAACTAATTTATATGGAATGCAATTAAAGAGATTTTTCTTCATTCCAACCTATTTCCAGGCTCAGGATCTGGTGAAATACGCAGTGTGATTTACAGCAACCTTTTGCTATACTGGGGGAAATGTAATCTTAATTTTCAGATAGCCTGAAGGGCTGCCTCTCAGAGAACAATGTCCCTGAGACTGCATACAGATTCAAGAACACAACACTGAATGACATTACTCCCCTTAAACAATAGATATTATATTACTCCAATATAAACAATAGAAAAATAAAACTTTCAAGAAATTATCAAAGTGCTAAATTTCATCAGAATATCCAAGAGTTTATTTCTGATTTGTTTCCTGGTTGAAATATTTCAGCTTCTAGATTTATCAATACATTAAATATATGCGTAATGTTATCAACATTTCATTTTATGTTGTATTGATAAGGTCATACAAAATGAAGAGTATTTTATTTCTGTTTTAGAATCAGGGAAACCAATTTTTTTTTTTTTTTCACAAATTAGGCAAAATATTTTTTCAATAAAAAAATTCTTAATAACATTTTTTCTACTTTAAAATCATCAGTAGATCTAACTTCAATAATAATAAAATCAAGTGCAAAATATGCATATATATGCACATGGGCTATTATACTTTTACTGTCTTCTATTCAAAGACATCTGCTTTCCAGTGATGAATAACAATATTTCAAAAATACAACATGGAAAGCTAAATCACTTTATCCAGTAACTGTACATTTATTTTTTCATTATTTCAGGCAATGCGTATTACAGGTGTGAATTTGTGTAGGCTGTTTTACTTCAAATGAAAATACCTTGCTGCCAAACTTGCAACTTTTCACTTTCTGATTATTCAGAGTGTGAAAATACTCATTTTATAGAAGTTCTTCAGTCAAGAAACTGCTCAGAATAAAATTATTATTTTACACTGTTTTGTTATTAGGTTGTTAGGTTATTGTGCGATGTCTTGGGCAAATGAAAAAAAAATTGTTTATTATTGCAAAATGTATGTAAGAAGTGATACTTTGAAACTACATTAATACCTGTAAGGTAGTAGACGATCTTTGAACAAATGGTGCTGTAGAAAGCTATGCATTACTTGTGTGTATATATTTATCTATAAAAACATTAAAAGATGAGCGTAAGTTAGGGGAGTTGAACTTCACAGTATTTCCTTTAAATTATCCTCAAAAATCAGGAAAATGTATGAAAATGTTTCTGACTTCCCAAATCTGAGTAACCTAGTTATCAGTACGGGCAAACATTCATCAGATTGTGAGATAATTATAATTTCTGTAGAATTCTGTTAGTGCCTTTTTCCTCTGCCCAATCAACTTTGAAGAAATATCATTAGTTGGGAACCAAAATTCATGCTGATAGAACCACTAAAAAAATATCAGCTTATGAAATGATGTTCCACATCTTCCATTTGTCATTCCTTTTTTTTTTTTTTTTTTCTACTTTATATTCTGCACAGCCTAGTCTTACAGAATAAGACGGGAAATCAGATATAACATTATTCTCATTTCAGGTTTGCCAGCTAAATCAAAATGCCTTTCACTGATAGATATGAAGGACGACCTACCCTAAGTACGTAAGTAAAAAACAATTCATGCATGCTATATATATGTATCTAAAACCAAACACATTTTCTGCAAAGTCAAATGTAAACTTTTAACATCTCCAATTCTCAAAAATGGCAGGCACAGGCCATAAGTGGTTAGGTCAGCATTGCGTCAACATATCGTTTGTATTACAGCCCGCACTGGGTAAAGTGATTCAGATTGTGATTGCTAGGAGTGATGGAGTCATTTATTTAGAGAGAAAGTTGCAATATTTGTATCTACATCTGACTTTGCAGTCTAAACCAATGCCATGGGTGGTCACTTCTGAATTTTTTGCTTCCCTCCCCTCTGATCATAATATTTAAAATAAAGATGTCAGATAGTTTCATGATACAATACCAAGAGCGCTTGTATGCTTGAAAACAAAACAGAACGCTTTGTGGAGATTTTATATTTCTATGCTACTAGTGTAAAGGTTTCTTTTTTTGTTTGTGAGAAATTTTTGGAGCAATAATATTTATTTTATATCAGGAATACAAATGGAGGGAACTACAAACAGTCTTCAGACTGAAAATAGCAGTGTTTTCCTCTCACATATCTTAACACCCTGTGTATTACTTTTAGGTGTGGAAGTGTTGTCCTTCCACATGGGCTTCCTATTTTAAGGTGAAGGTACTTAGAAATTACATGCACTTACGGAGAGTAATGAAGGTACCCGCCAAAAAAACCCATTCTGAAGACAAGGAGAAAAAATTACATTAAAAAATCAGAATGTGGATATATCCAGGAACAAGCCTTTGTGTTTGCTGGTAGATTTCTACTTGGTCTTTAAATAAAATTGCTTGTAAGCTTTACAGTACTTTAGAAGATTTTCTTCGAGATACGGGTACTTTGATATGGCTAGTGCAAGGTCTAACTATTCTTTTAGGTTGTATTGCCCCCTTTTTTATCCCCCTAAACTCAATTTTCATCATATAGGATAAAGAAATACTAACTTACTGGTGGTTTTTTTTGTTATTTCTTTGTTTATTTTTGAAGATCATTTCTAAAACTGTGACAGTCTATGTTGAATTTTAATGCTATTGTAGGTAGTTTGAATCCAGCTTTCCTGGATGCATAAAGAAGGAATTATAGACTCATAAACCACTGGTAGGGTGATTCCGTATATGTGCCAGGGCATCTGAAGCAGTGCATAGAACAGAACAGCAAACAGCTCTTTTGCCTGTGCTGTACAGGTGCTATGGGAAGCTGTGAGCAGGTGCGAGAGTGACCCAGCCAGCTCCGCTGGGCAGAGCTGGAAGCATACCAGTAACTTAAGCCATAAAGGCTAGGGTCAGTTGCTTTACACCCTCATTTTCCCAAGTTTAGTAACAAATAGAAATCAAGATGAGGCTGGTTGGAGAACTGAGTTCAAACAGTCAATGGCTTTGAATGCAGATGCCTGTATACTGTAACAGTTTAATTTCCATTGTGTATGTCTGGAACAGGTTGCCCAGAGAGGTGGCAGACGCCCCATCCCTGGAAACATTCAAGGTCAGGTTGGATGGGGCTCTGAGCAACCTGATCTAGTTGAAGATGTCCCTGCCTATTGCAGGGGAGGTTTGACTAGATTAGCTTTAAAAGGTCTCTTCCAACCCAAACTGCTCTCTGATTCTGTGTCCATTGTGCTTGTATATCCTGACTCTTACGATCAACATTCTTTAAGTCTAGCACTGGGTCATATTCTCCCATTATTTGCACACAAGCACAAAATCAGTAGTTACCGCACAAAGGTAACTAAAGGTATACCACCGAAGATGTCCTTAGAACAAGCAACTGCAGTGAATTGCGTCTTTTCCCCCTGTTCTGTCAGTTTAGCACTTCCTCAGCAACACAGAATATGCTGGACACGGACAGACAGAGCAGGAATCTGAAGTGAAACTGGTGAAATAGTTCTCCTGCATTCTATCCTACTATTTTCTCACAGTCATACCAAGGCCCAGAGAGAAATTCTGCAGAGAAAACATTGAATGATACTGAGCTGCAACAGTCCTTGGATGGCATAACGCTCACCGAAAAACAGTGGGTAAAGATTTGCTTTACACTTCAATGGTGAGTAATTTTATCAGGATTTTTATCTTTCAGAAGCAGAAGAAATGCCCTTTTTAAAGTGTGGAGTCTGACTCTGGAAATCGTGTGGCTGGCAGGCTGAGGTTAAGTGTCTTTGTTATTTCTTAAGTCTTTTAGGCTGGGGAGTGGGTCATGCTTAATGCCGCTTAATTCCTTTTCATCTAAGTTTTTGTTTATGGAATATAATTCATAGTGTCTACAGAACTATGTAATTAGTCAGCGACTCAATAAAAAGCCTTTTGAAAAAATGGTCCTTAGCCTTTCACTTTCATGAGCACCAAAATTCAATCAAAAAACTATTTTTAAAGTGAGTAAAAGCTACAGTGGCAAATCTATTAAAATGTGTTTAATCATTAACTTCTTTGATTTAACATCTGTCTAAAACATAACATCAAAAATTGAATAATTTATCATGTAATTGCATAAAAGCTCAACTAATGTAAGGCATTAATTAAAAATTTATATGAAATTCAGGAGAAGAAAGTTGAGGAGGAACTATTTGATTACCCACTCAGTAGGATAGCTATAGTTACTTTGGAACAGTTATCTACCGTATTACAAATCACAAATGCCTAACTGTGGAAAACACTGCAAACTCCTTAGGTTTATCTGACGATTTTCAGAAAATGCATTAGCCATAGATTACTTCAGATTCTATACTAGATGTATAGATATTCCAGTTCCCCAAGGAATTATTATTCTTTCACTTTTATAACCTGTTAGCCTCGCAGTATGTACAAACTGCTATGTAAACATAAGAGAATAAGGCTTTCAGAATTTTCTGAGTCTTGTTTCATAAATGTACAGACTTCAGGAGCAGGTTTCAGGTTTTCTTCTCATATGAATTGACTGAATATGACTGAATATGAATTCAGTCAGCCATAGAAGAATATCATAGCCATAAAATCAACTCTAATGTTAAATATATTATATCAACCATATTATCTCTCCAAATAATCAATTAACTTTTACAACTTACTCAAACTAGAGAAGTTTTAAGTTCAGGTTTCTCCTTTCATAGTCAGCTAATAGTATTTGAAAATAGTTAGTTATTTAAAACAGACATTCGTGCCAAACTGCCTTTAGAATTAGAAAAAAAAATTGGCTCAGAAAGCAGAGTATCCAGATGGATCAAAACATAAGCACAGATTTTAATTTAAACAGGTTTGTCTGTCACAAAAAAAAAGGGCCTGCTTTGCAAAGTTCTCTCTTTAACACTCCCACCAAAGACTATTCTCATGAATCATTCACTGAGATCTACCTATGTAAATGAGTACTTATGAAACCAAGCCCTAAGTTTTCCCTGTATTTAAAGAAATGTAAAGTACAAATCAGAATAATTTGGGGTACTTTCTGAAAGAATATTTAGAAAATTATTATATTCCTTCTTATACGTAGTTATTATTTAGACTGTTATTAATAAATTTCCTGAAATACAGAATTACCTGAGAAAATAATAGATTTAAGATTACTTTTTTCTCTTCTCTTTTCATCTTTTTTCCTTTTTTTAAATAGAATCTTTCTTCTGCTTCTGCTGACGGCTGCTTGAGTCTTTTCCTGCCTGCTGAGAGGATGGGATATATTTCATCTGCTTTAAGAGTGTGCTATTGTCAATCCATCCCCTTGTGAGAATGAGATTAGTGTTCCCTGTGTTCTCAATTTGACACTGCTAGAGAAGAAAATGATCGGAATTGTCACAAACAACAAGTAAAATAAAGCATACATTTAAGAAAAATAATATGGAATTGACATGATAGTAACAATCAGGAAAATTATTGACACTTTTAGGTTTGGATAGCTCACAAAAGACTTGAAAAGATCAATTGCTGAGTGTTTTAAAAATATGTGCATTTGCAACATCAAAATATTTTAGAAAACAGAGAGTACCCAGACTTCAGATAAGTGACCACAGGTTAGAAAATACCTGGGTAAAACTTCGAAAAAGCTGAAAGAGCTGTCTCTTAGTAGCAGGTTTAATAGAACCCATTTTTTTTTCCTCCAAGTGGAATGCTTGAAAGATCCAAACTTGGATCTTGCATTACAAATAGGTAATACCTAAGATGCCCAGAAAACTACTCAGCCAGCTTTACCCTTATGTTCTGCCCTTTTGGTACCTTGTTTGTTTTCCTTTTACCTTTAAAAATGTGCTACATTTTTGTAAAAAATAGATGTGATGCTTCTGTGAGCTGTATGAATCACAGTTATGAAGGCCTAGAGTGTTTTTTATCATCCTAATTACTAATATTGCCATACAAAGATGGTGCAGTGAGTCATCTGAAAGGAGCATGAAGTTCTTTCACCTTTCATTCCTTGTTTAAGCTCTCAAAGAGAAAAAATGAAATGGAAAAAACGTGCCTATTTTGACAAGTATGTAAACAAGAAATGCAACTAATAGAACACTTCTAATATACATATATTTATGTGTGGCTGTGCACTTAAATGCGCAACCACAGTCTTGTATATGTACATAGACATATTCATAACTCGGTTATAAATATATGTATTGAAGTAACATTTCCATTTTGTAAGGAAAAGACTTTACAACTTGAAATTAAATGACTTTATGTTACAAATTGCAATGACAAAAGAAAAAACCCAACAATTTCCCACTAAAACAGATCTGGCAGGGTTTTGTGTGGAGAGAGAGAAGGTGAAAGATGGGAAAGAAATGTTTTGGTTGTCTTTCTTAGTGGTTGTGCCCACACAGTACAGGGATGAGTACAAGCAACCAAAAGGGTAGACTTCTTTTTTTTTTGGTGGCAATGCCAAATAAACATACATAAAACTACAGCCTGAGTCTGAGATTATTTTAAAATGACATTTTCTTATTCTGAAGAGATTTTTTGAACTTGAAGATTTACAGAGTATTCTGGAATCAGAATTTTCAGTATTTCTTGTTGGCCCTTTACTACTTCTTAGATGGAAATATTAATCAGAAGAGACATTAGCTCCTATTGCTCCACTTCTTGAATGAATATATGAAGCACCAGACAAAGGCAAAACATTGCCACTGCCATTTTGATTTTGAGACTCAAGAGAATTTATCTCAGGTACTTGTAAAAGGTGCAATTCATGTTCTGGTAACAGATTATTCCACCATAAGGAGAAAAGAAAGAAAAGAAGAAAAGAGAGAG
>VYZM01023024.1:42299-83092 GCA_013398915.1 Dromas ardeola | reverse complement strand
TGATGGTCCAGCTCTGGAGAGTTGGGAGCCCAGGAACACCTACTTCTGCGTTGTCTTCAGGTCTACCGAGAAGCTGTCAGTTCACTTCCACTAAAACCGCATTACCTAGAGTTCTCAATTGCCTGTAGAGAATTCCACTGGTAGGACAGTGGTTGATATCATTTGCCACAGGGAACAGAGAACACTTCAAGTGAAACTAATCTAGATTAGTTTCAGGATTAACTAATCTGGATTTCTAGAGTTGTTGAATATGGGAGTACCTCCAGTTTAAAGTAATGTCTACTTTGTTGCTTGAAAGAATGACCTGGGGTGAAAGAGGGTTTCATGTGATGTTACTGGCTTGTCCCTCTGCTAGAAAAAGTAGTAACTCATCATTATGAGTTCGATAACTCATCATTGAGCTGTTACCTGCCGTAATAGTTAAATCATTAGGTAAACATTCCTTTCTGGTAGATGGCTGGGCAAATTTCAGAGGGAGGAACACACATGTACTTCTGTGAAAAGTTAACCCTGGAACGGTATTACTAGGCATTAAAGTCATCAGATCAATTCCCAGCAGCGAATTACAAGATGCATGAAACTCACATTGTAGTAGCTGATAACTCATTGTTAGACTGTGATGGTTTTGTGGTTTTTTTTAATGAATGATAATCCAAATTGATACAGCGTATGTGTACAAGATTGGGTTCTAGAAACTCTTAATTCTAATCAAAGGTTAGATACTGTCCAGATAAAATTTCTTGAAGTGGCAAAAGTGGGAAAAGTAAAGGAACTGTAAACTTTTTTACTTTTATGACGAAGAATGATAATTTATGATAATTAAGTTTGGAAGTTGGTGTTCATTTGATTCCTAGTTTGTTTTAATCTCTTCTTGTTGTTTTCAGAGCTAAAAATTCAAATCCTCATCTATCTTAAAAGATACTTTAATGACCAGAAAGGTCATGAAATAGTACAAGAAAAGTCAGAAAAATTTCTTTGAAGCCTACAGATGATAGGGGTTTTTTTTTGCTATGTTTTTTTTTTTTTCCCTCCTTATACCTGACAAATGACAGAAGCTTGTTGCTTATTAGTTAGGATTAAAACTTTTTAGCTGTAAATATTTACATAAACCCCATAATTAATGTTTTGATGAAACTGTATATTTTTAAAAAATCATCATCTCTTCCTCCTTCAATAAGGTGTGTAATTTCTGAGATATCTAGTAAGGGTGATATACAAAAGGTTAACTCCAGCCTACTGAATTTAATCTCACTGAGTTTTATGTCACCACTAGAGAAAGGCTCCTTCAGAATATGATGAGTATAAGGTAAGTTTCAACTACAAATCACTCTCTGCTTTCACTACAGGTGAACCAGCTTGGAAGGGGATGGAGCAAGATGGCTCATATGAATAGCTCTTAAATTTCAGGCACTCAAAAGAGTATTACTAGTTATCTTTACTTTAGAAATTGAAATTTTTTGAAAGACAACATAGTTTTCTGGGATACTTTTTTATTCTCAAATAGTTAAAACAATTCAGTGATACAAATGGCTTATTCATTTGCAAAATTGTGCCCTCAGCTTTCAAAAAAAATCACCTGATCAGGGCTTTATCTTTTTACCCAAATAAAATTTTTAATGCAGCAGTATTCTAAAAATTTGGGTGAAATTATGGATGCAAAAAAGTGAATGAGAGGTTTGACGCTGAATTCCCAGTGGATCAGGAATTTGTTCTAAAGGACCCATATTAGTTAATACATACTTACTATGAACTGCATGTGATGTTTTGTGACCTCGGCTGGCTGCCAAACACCCACCCAGCTGCTCTCTCATTCCCTCTCCTTAACAGGACAGTGGTTCTACGATTCAGAAAAGAGGATGAAAAGGCCCATGGATTGAGATAAAGACGGGAAGATCTCTTACCAATTACCATCACAAGCAAAACAGACTTGAAGAAAGTTAATTTAATTTACTGCCAACTAAAACAAAAAAATTAAAGCAACATCATCTCTCTCCCCTTCCCCCCCACCTACACTTCACTCCTTCATTCCCAAGTCCTCGACCTCCTCAGCCCCCAAGCAGCGCAGGGGAACGGGGGTCTGCGGTCAGTCCCCGGCAGCTCCTCTCCGCCGCTCCGGCCTCCTCACACTTTCCCCGGCTCCAGCCCGGGCCCTTCCCAGGGGCTGCCGGGAACCCCCTGCCCCAGCGGGGTCTCTCTCTGCGGGGGCGCCCGGAGCCCCTGCTCCCCTCCTCCCGCTCTCCCCTCGGGGCTCGCAGGGCTGTTTCTCACCCGGTTTCCCTCAGCCCTGGCTGCCGGGCAGCGTTTCGCCCTTTCTGCCCCCGGCTTTCCCTTCCCCGCGGCGCCCGCCCGTGGCTGAGGGGCTCAGCTGTGCCCTGCGCTGGGGCCCTTGGAGCCGCCTGGAACCGGCTGGGGCCGGCACGGGGCGGGTCCGGCCCGGCGACACAGGGGCCGCCCGGCAGCTCCCCATGGCCGGCACCGGGGCACCCAGTTAATGTGTAGACACAGTTATATATTATATGTTTTCCACTGTAAGATTTGCTTAATCCCCACAAGCTATTCCACAGGAGTGGTAGGCACTTTCAAATTACAGTGAAAGCTGAGTCCACTGGCAACATTTTGTTCATGGTGATTTGTGCCTTAAATTTTAACCCGGGGTCTTACTTGACTTCAGTATGGTTGCAGTCTCACAAAAAAAAAAAAAGACGTAAAGATTTATAGACCCATCAGATTAACTACAACATCCCAGGAGATACCCTATACTATATTCTTAAACAATCAATGTATAAAACCCTAGAGAATCAAAAGAGAGGGGAGAAAGAAAAAAGATACTAATCCCTTCCTTTGTCAGGACAGTTTGCCTACCGGATAGTAGGGAGGCAATAAACATTTCTCGATATACTTGAGTTGGAAAGGCTTTTGCCATTCTCTGGTTAAAGTGCTATCCTATACAAACAGGGAAACACAAGAAACACGTTTTTGTTAATCTGCAGTTCTCAATCTCCAAGAGAATCACAAACGACTGTAAAAATTATTGTAAATGTTAATCAAATTAGGGAAAAATAAAATGAAATTATTATCAAAACCAGTAAAAGTTAAACCAAAGCAAAAGTAACAAGGTAAGAGTTGTACCGACAACTTGTTGGCCGGAGTTCAGTTTTTCAATGTGCCAACAGCCAATTCTTACGGTCTCTTTTTGCTCCTCAGCTGCGGGAGGCCTGAGCTCCTGCCGAAGGTGGAAGTGAGTTAGCTTTTCCCCATCCCCAGGTGCTATGGGAAAGATATGGCAATGGATACCCATAAAAGAGGGTTTCATCTGTAAGAAGTCTGCGAAACACTGGTATTCAAGAAATCACAGCTGACTGAAAAACTCAGGGTATAATAGCACCTGGTTCCTCATGAGAACTGAAGGGCCTGGGAATAAATGGTGGTCCCTGGGGTCTCTCTTTAGCCTTGTTGTAATCAGTTCATTAATGTCTTGGGTAACGGAAAACACACTGACTGTGCTGGAAACACCAGTGTGGGAAGCGCCGTGCCAGTGGTGGAGGACTGTATGGGAATTCATAGCAGATTTCTTCATTTATTCCATGATGAAAGGTGCAAAGATGCTGGACTTAGAAAAATTAATTCAGTGCATAAATGCAAGATGACAATCTAAGAAGCACATGAGAAAAAAAGTTTGGGGGTTGAATTGAATCACAAACTGAATATAAGACAATAGTAAGTATGTATAAAAAAGACAAATTTCATCCAGTGTGTATTAATGTATGAGTTATATGTGAGAAAGCAGGTTATTTATTCTTTTCTACTGATCAAAGAGTTATAAAATCTCATTCGAGGTTCTGAGGAACCAGGCTTTCAGTAAGCTAAAACAAGTGAGAATTATAGGCATCTTAGAAAACATTATATATTAAGAAAGTTTAATCCCTGAATTTACTCAGTTTAGGATCAGATGCTAGTAGTTGTTTTGTTTTTTTTTTTAAAGTGAGGAAGTCAGAGGGGCAGATATGATGGGAATCTTGTGACTTTTCTTTCAATTGGAAATGCAGTGAGGGGAAATATATTTTCTTGCAAAAATCTAGATTTATATTGGAAAAATGTTTCTATTCTACGGGTAACAGAATACCAGGAAAACGTACCTAGTACCTGGTTTTGGCATCTCCTTCAAAATAATATTTCAATGAGACATTAAAAAAAACAAAACCTTTCGTAAACACCTGCTTATACTCTGTCCCATCTTAGCTCAGAAGTTCTGGACTAGAAGTTTTCTTGAACTCCTTCCCACATCTGCAGTGCTGTACAGGAGGGTACTGATGGTTAAAGATGAACATGACTTCAATAAAGACAATTTTTTTAAATTATCTGGGCAGGGAGGGAAGTCAATTAAAATATGGTCACCCTCTCCTCACTCAAAAAAACCCAACAAACATCAAACAGGAAAACACAGAAGGTTATGTAGGTTATGTCTTTGCTAAGCTAAACCTATAGAAAACAGATTAAATCCCCAAGATTCTTATATATCCATCCTAAAATTTTGTCTGTTGTTTCAGAAGTTAAGTCCTGAAGAGTTGCTACTCACCCAGGATTTAACAAAGTATTACTGTAACTTTAGTGTAGATAAATGACTCTTTTTTCCCCTCTTAGAATTGCCAATTTCATTTGAAAGAAATAACAGACAGCCTGAAGGTAGGCAGACCTTTTACTTGATGACTCTTCAATCTAATCACTGTCCATGAGGCCACTTCTGTTCAATGGTCTTATTACACCTTTTATCTTACTGTTATTATTGTATCTTGTTACCTCTAAAGACTTTATGAGGCTTAAGTCACTGCTGAACAAATACTTAAATCCTTCTGTGCCATAAGCCAATTAAATATGATTAAATTAAAAGCTACTTTTATTATAATGTTGCAACAATGGGAATTCATTAATGTAATACATGCTCTTCTTGCAGTATGTGAACTAAGTTTGAGTCCAAAAGGCAAGCAGTTCTTTGAAAGAAAGATTTGCAATGATCCCACAACAACGTTTAAGCCAGTGTTGTCTTTGTTTCATTTGGAGCAGTTATTTTGCTTGAATGGAGCACTGGTTATCTTATCAGTTAAGGTATGCCCACATACCATCATCGGTTAACTATGAAGCCAAATGATAGAAGAGGAATTATGAGATTATATTACTCAGAGATGATGAGACATTAGCAGTAGGACGATGATAATGTGGAGGTAGGAAGATGCAGAATACAGAGCTGAATTCAATAAAAAGACCCCTTCATATGCAAAAATAGAAACAACATAGGGAGACAGTCCCTCCATTGTCTCTAGCTGAGTTTAGATTATGTCACTGTCAAGATATAAAGAACAATTAGTAAGAAGCTTTTTTCTTTGCTTGATTTTTATCCTCTTGTTAATGACCTCAGCTTCATACAAAATGTTGCAAGGCACTACCAGTAATAACAGAAAGCCCTATGCTATAGTCTCTGTCCTTTGTGTACCATTCACTTAGGCCAAAAGTGTTAATTAATTTGAAAATACTAAGTTTATTATTATTGATTATTATTGATACAATCTGTGAAAGATATCACTGTAAAACTCAAAAAATTCTATTTTAATTTTCTTAATGTTTCTATTGCTCTCTACTCCACTATACCTCTTCTAAGGATTAAAATGTCCCTTCAAAACAGACATCAGGTTACAACTAGTAGGATTTTAAAGTTTATTTTTAAGTTTAAAAAAAAAATCTTGAGGGTTTTCTTTTTTTGCTTGCCTTTTTTTCTTTTTTTCCTTGAAGATCAAGAGGTGAAAGGCTAACCCTCTGAATTCCCTATTCTGGGCCTTCCAGAAGGTGAAATAAGTGAAGCTTTTGCTATCAGTTCAGACGTTGTAGTCTTCTTTCTTTGGCTTTCCTTGATGTACACTTACCTGCCACAACTACACAGCAGCTGCAGGAGGTTGTGGTATTGTGCCAATATGTTTGTGTTCTTGCCCAACAACTGCCTGCTACATTTTCAAAGTATATTGATTGCTCAATATCCCTGGATGTAACTGCACCCCCTGTGGTCATGCCTACACTAGCTTGGGTACCAACAGCAAATGGGGTAGAGGTGAAGAGAATTCTGGCAGTAACGTTACTTTCAGGCATCTCCAACAGTCTTGTATAGGCACTAGCAAACAGGTTGCTGCAGTTTAATTGATTTTGGCACTTCAAATAGCTAAATGAAGTCTAGATTGGTGCTATCTGTGCATGCGTCCTTCTCTACTCTGATGTCACATACTGCCCTGTATAAATATTCATGATAGCAGTATACACTAGACATTTTTAACTTGATGAGAATTTTTACTTTTAGAAATATGGGGACATTGCTTGCTAGAGAAAAGCTGTATTTTCTCTCATGAGGTGGAGAAGTACTTCTAAGGACTTCAAATGTAAACATTACAGAGGAAGAGGTTTTGCGCAGGAGTTAGCAGGGCTTATTGAAAGAGGTTTCAATTAGATTTGAAGGGGGAAGAGGATGAAACAAGGCTTGCTAGAGATAAGCCTGGGGGTGGCATGCCAGTGTTTGTGGAACAGTATGCTAGTGAGGTCCTTCTGTCTGCTGTCTCAGTGAATGTAGTGAATGGAGATCCACGTGGCAGCAAAGATGCAAAGGTTATTGATGGGTTAGAAACTACACCAGCACCTGGGAATGGTCAGGTAGGAATTAGGGATTCTCCCAGTAAAAAAGGTAGCAGGACCATTAGCCCAACTGAAGTGCATCTGCACTAACACATGCAGCGTGGGCAACGAACAGGAGGAAGCCATCGTGCAGCAGGAAGATTATGATGTTGTTGCCATCACAGAAACAGGGTGGGATGACTTACATGACTGGAGTGCTGCAATGGATGGCTATAAACTCTTCAGAAGAGATAGACAAGAAAGGAGAGGTGGTGGGTGGCCCTGTAGGTTAGGGAGAGTTATGAATTTCTAGAACTTAATGATGGTGACAATAGGGTTGAGTGTTTATGGGTAAGAATCAGGGGGAGGGCCAACAAAGCAGATATCCTGGTGGGAGTCTGTTATAGACAGCCCAACCAGGACAAAGATACAGATAACATATTCTACAAGGAACTGGGAGAGTCATGATCACTAGTCCTTGTTCTCATGGAGGAATTCAACTTACCAGATGTCTGCTGGAAATACAATACAGCTGAGAGAGAACAGTCTGGGAGTTTCCTGGAGTGTGTTGAGGACAATTTGCTGACATAGCTGGTGAGGGAGCCAACCAGGGAAGGCGTGCTGCTGGACCTGTTGTTTGTGAACAGAGAAGGATTCGCGGGTGATGTGACAGCTGGAGGCCGTCTTGTCACAATGATCATGAAATGATAGTTTTTGATTCTTGGAGAAGCAAGGAAGGGGGTCGTCTTCTATGTTGGGCTTCTGGAGGGCAGATTTTGGTCAATTCAGGAGCCTCGTTGACAGAGTCCCTTGGGAGACAGTCCTGAAAGGCAAAAGCGCTCACCAAGCCACTTTCCATCATTTATCAGCAGTCCTGGCTAACTGGAGAGGTCCCAGTTAACTGAAGATTAGCAAATGTGACATCCATCTACAAGAAGGGCCAGAAGGAGGATCTGGGGAACTACAGGCCTGTCAGTCTGACCTTGGTGCTGGGGAAGGGTATGGAACAGATCGTGCTGAGTGCCATGACGTGGCTCATGCAGGAGAATGAGGTGATCAGGCCCAGTCAGCATGGGTTTACGAAAGGCAGGTCCTATTTGACAAACGTGATCTCCTTCTATAACAAGGTGACCTGCTTAGTGGATGAGGGAAGGGCTGTGGATGTTGTTTACCTGGACTTGAATAAAGCCTTTGACACCAATTCCCACAGCATCCTCCTGGAGAAACTGTCTGCCCATGGCTTGGACAGGAGTACTCTTTGCTGGGTTAAAGACTGACTGGAAGGCTGGGCCCAGAGAGTGGTGGTGAATGGAGTTAATTCCAGTTGGCGGCTGGTCATGAGTGGTGTTCCTCAGGGCTCAGTATTGGGGCCAGTTCTGTTTAATATCTTTATCAATGATCTGGACGAGGGGATTGAGTGCACCCTCAGTAATTTTGCAGACAACACCAAGGTAGGTGGGAGAGTTGATCTGCGTGAGGGTAGGAAGGCTCTACAGAGGGATCTGGACAGGCTGGATCAATGAGCCGAGGCCAACTGTATGAGATGCAACACGGCCAAGTGCCGGGTGCTGCACTTGGGTCACAACAACCCCATGCAATGCAATGGGCTTGGGGAAGAGTGGCTGGAAAGCTGTCTGACAGAAAAGGACCTGGGGGTATTGGTCAACAGCCAGCTGAATATGAGCCAGCAGTGTGCCCAGGTGGCCAAGCCCAAGGCCACAACATCCTGGCTTGTATCGGGAATAGTGTGGAGAGCAGGACTAGGGAAGTGATCATCCCCTATACTCGGCACTGGTGAGGCCCCACCTTGAGGACTGCGTTCAGTTTTGGACTCCTCACTATAAGAAAGACATTGAGGTGCTGGAGAGCGTCCAAAGAAGGGCAATGAAGCTGGTGAGGGGTCTGGAGAACAAGTCTTATGAGGAGTGGCTGAGGGAGCTGGGGTTGTTTATTCTGGAGAAAAGGAGGCTGAGGGGACACCTTATCACACTCTACAACTACCTGAAGGGAGGTTGTAGAGAGGTGGGGGTCGGTGTCTTCTCCCAAGTAACGGGCGATAGGACAAGAGGAAATGGCTTCAAGTTGTGCCAGGGGAGGTTTAGATATTAGGAAAAATTTCTTCACTGAAAGGGTTATCAAACATTGAAGCAGGCTGTCCAGGGAAGTGGTTGAATCACCGTCCCTGGAGGCATTTAAAAGACGGGTAGATGTGGTGCTTAGGGACATGGTTTAGTGGTGTTTTTGGCAGTGTTAGGTTAGAGGTTGGATTCAATGATCTGAAAAGTCCCATCCAAACTAGACGATTCTATGATTCTAAGAGGTACAGTGCAGAAGCCTGACTGGTTTACCAGGGATCAGCTGAGAAGCTTTCAGCAGAACAGCATGTCCAGAATCAAAGAAGAAAGCCCTAATCATTAGGTTATTCACATTCTGTGTGATTGTTTGCTTGTTTCAGTAAATAATTTCTTCTAATATAACTATAATATGAGAACCCTTTGATCTGTGACTGATTTTTTTTTTCTCTTGATACTTTCACTTGTGACATAACATCTGCTGATTCCACTCTGGATAAAGAAAAATGTTTGTGAGAAAGAGCTTTGGGATTCAAGCTCATATTTTTAGAGCTAAGCAGCAAATGATTGAATAAAGATTTGCCAGATAAACTTGATTGCTTCTTTGATAGAATTATAAAATTAGTGGATGAAAGAAAAGCATAATACGATACGCGTTTCCAATTAATTAAGGAAAACATTTGATACTGCATTCTGTAAAAGCTCTTCTCTCAAAATTAATTTAAATTGTCTTGAATATGAATGTTATCATATGGAATAACCACTGGTGGAAGACAGTAAACAAAGGGAAATTATGAGCTGCAAATAGTGACTTAGGAGGAAATGACTGCTGGTTTACTGCCAGAGAAGGAGGTCAGGTTATATTCTGCTCCTCCGCTAATGACTTAGAAAAAGAACAGCACATAAATTAATTTGCAGAGGGTACTAACTTGGAAGGAACTATAAAGGCTAAAGTGCTGTAAGGTGTACTTCTGCACTTTAACACAGAAGATGAACTTGAATCCTAAATAAAAGCAGAAAAATATCAACAAACAGATTTTATGTAAAATTTTCCATAATCAAATTTTTGTGAGGTAAACTGCAGTTCAGAAAAATTCTTATGCATGTTCTAAGCTCTCATTGACTTCAGTAAGTGTTAAGCATAAGCTCCCATGCTGTGTGTAAAAATGAAGCAGTTAAGCACAGGTTTAAGATTAAGCTTATACTTAAGTTCTGATGTAAATTCTATAAAGCTGATGTAAATTCCATAAAGCACACATGAAACCTAAAAATAAAAGTATAAGAATATTAGAAACATGTAAATGTGATCCTGCATTAATAAGCTTTCTACTGTATGGCCGAGGTTACTACCTGGAAATAGGATTAAGGAGAATGAGGAAAAAATTTCCTTTACCATGATATGAATCACAAGTAAATCTTTGTGTTCTCAGACATGCTCCTGATGTCCCCTCTTCCTCCTTTTTCTTAAAATATAACACGCTAAGAGAAATTAAATATCTGCTTGAGAAGGTGAATTTGTTAGTGCAAGGGGTGGAGTTTAAGAAATCATACTCTATTGAAATCAATGGTAGAACTCCCACAAAATCTAGAGAGGATAAGAATTTTATCAGAACATGGGGGTAGCATGGTCCTATGCAGACCTCCGCCTCACACTGAAACCTTCACCACCCCAGAAGTAAGATAGTGTAGGAATTTCATTTTGATCTATCATGAAAAGGAATTACATAACCTGAAAGAACTTCTTCATATGGGCTGGAGATAGGGTGGGGAGTCAAGAAGGGGTAAAAATCATTTGAGATACTATGAGCATTTCTAAGGTATGCCTCCACCTTCAAAGTATCTGTTTGAATTAACAAAGCAAAAAAAGAAAATCATCAAAAAAAAACAGTGGGGAAGCCTGTCAAGACTCTGCTAGTAGCCATGTAGCTTTTTTCACCAGCTTCCACCCAGAAGGATCCCAGCAAGGACTGAACGGTATCTTCCTAGAATCAGAATAAAGACAACCAGGGAGCACATTTGAAGTGCAAACAATTCACAAAAGAACAGCTGTGTGCAGCAGTGCTTGCCTGCTGTGGATCAGTGCATGAAGCTGATGTTCATGTTGTGCTCTTGTATGTGGAATAGGATGAACACTGGGAATCCCTTCCCTACCTGACACTGCTTACATGCCACAAATCACTTCTTGATTAAAATCAGTTTTGCAGGAGGGATGCCTCTAGATTAATTTTTTATTTGCAGCAAAGCTGGATACCAGGGAGAATGCAAACTTGTGAATTAATTATTTTGTGGCTGGAAAGGCAGGAATGCTTCCAACAAATTAAGTTTTCAAAATACTTCCAGCTTGTCGCCCAAGTAGGCTGGGGTGCACTTGGAGTCCAAATGAAAAATGGAGGTAGATATTGTCACTGAGTATATAAATCAGCAGGAATGTGAATGTTAGCCAAAAGAGCTGAGCAACTACAGAACTAGACTTTGTGTGAGCAGCATGCCCAGACAGCTTCAATTTCACACATGCGATGTCCTTGGGATAGGTATTTAGCATCCAACAATCGAGTGCCTCCTCAACCGTGGCCAGGCCCAATTTATTATTAAAGGCAAATGAAAGGACAGAGATTTTATTGAGAACAGAACAATCCTTTAACTAATGCTACACTTTTTGCAAAGAGGATATTGCATGGTCAGAATCAGTCTTGAAAAATGGCGTGAGTGCAATGCTGGGATATTTGCCTTGGATTCCCAGCAGAAGAAGATTTGTGATAATGGTGCTAATTGAATCTTAGTGATGTAACTAAACAGAGGTGTATAAAGGACAGAGAAAATACACCTATCCTTCAGCAATTTCTTTCTGGTTTTAGAGGCCTTAGGGAAAAGTTAAGGCACTCCACACCAGTCAGAGCTGTGCAATTTCCAGTACCAAGGTGCAATAGAGAAGTGCAGAAGCAGAGGATAATGGAAGTGGGGAGGACCAGCTAAAGACTATATAGTGTCTAATTCATTCATTCTCTTCACTGGTAAATTCACAATGTCCACAGTGAGAGAAGTCCTTTTATAGCATCAGTCAGCAAAGTTCACTGAGCAATGTTAGCACTTGTTCATTCGTCAGATTACTCAGACTGTAAAGCAGAATATGAAAATGCTGTTGGAAACCGGCGAGAAGCTTACATGGACAAAGCTAAGCCTATGAAAATTTATTTCTAGACTAGTTCTGTCTCAGAACAAGACATCAATACCTTGAATATCCACTTAAATTCTTAAAATGTGGAAGAATTTACTTATCTGCAGGTGAGGGCAGGGGAAATTCTCTTAAGAAACTGATTTTTGTGATGCTTTGGCTACCGAGTGATAACATCTTCCAGGACCAGGATGTGATTCAGCAAGCAAAGGCTCAGTTAGGATTTGAGAGTTTACACATACGCAGTTTATTCTCTTTCTGAGTGTCAATTTAAGGATAACTAAAGGAAGAAAATATAAATTCATAGACAATCCAGTCTGGCTATTTGCTCATATGAATAGAAGTTACTTTAAAAAAAATGTTTGTTATTGTGTCCAAGAGTATTTATCATTAAGGTTTCATTAGAATAATGGGAAGAGAATTCAGTGTATTATATATGCTTGAATATTCTGGCTTGTCTTTTTTTCAGAATCACATGGATGAGTTGTAGAAACTGATATGTGAATCTGTGAACCAAGTGCTACACTTTTGGTTTGGTTCTGCGTAGCCAGCAGAGGATATTGTAGGCAGCTACCAACTTTTTATTGCTCATGGCAAACAAAATTACAAATCCTAAGTACTGATAGCTGCCAAAAATATTGGCACTGATGCGTAAGCATTCCCTGTGGTGTAAAATTCTCCCACAAAGGAGCAGTTTTATGTTTTATCCGATGCTCTGGAATAAACTGTTATGGAATTGGTACCTATAGCAAATAATGAAAAGGCTGGGGGAAGAAGCAAGTGCGTGTTTTACCAGTGCTTTCTGGTGACAAGTATCCAGGACAAGTGGTATCTTTTGTAGGGTGTTCCGTTCCCTGGTAGGCTAAAGGAATTTTGAGAGAGGTATCTGCAAAGGAAGCTACAGCAGGTGAGGTCAAGGTTCCTGATAACAGGTACAGCAACCATAAAATGTAAGATATGCACTGGAGCAACAAATGGCTGATGGCCCAGTAACAGCTAAGAAATGGTTGTGAAAACAACAACTTGCTCCATCGTTCCTGTATAGTTCCAAATGGGACAAAGAAACAAAGTTCCAGCCTCAGTGAGCCTTCACAACTTGCCCACCCTACAGCTGTTCTCTGCTTGTAGTAATGGAGTGCAGCTTTCCATACTCCCTGCTGAGTACGGTGAGGGTCTTTGCAGGATTAACACCTCAGAAATCTAGGAAGCAATAATGAGTCAAGAAATGTCATGGTCACAGTTGCAGCAAGCTAACATTGAGTATGCAATGTGATATTGGAGCAAAAACAGCTAACACAATTTGGGGATAAATTCTCACAGGTGTCTTGCCACAGAGAATATTATTTTCTGTACAGCTGCAGTGTGACTATATTTAGGATGCTGCATTAAATGAAGGGCACCTCGTTGCCAGAAAAATATTGAAGAGATTTCAGAGAAGAGGATTAAAAACAATCAGGGAGGTGGAGGGATCATTTAGGATGAAAGATTAGAAGAGTTAAATAGGCATAGGTTGGATAGCTGACAAAAGTCCACTAATATGTGAAGGGTAAGAAAACACTGGAAGATGGAGATTATTTAGGATGTTAAATGGAATAATAGCATATGCTATGTCCCAATCTAAGTTCCATTATTCCTAGATACACCATATTTTACTCGACTAAATAATTCCCCTGACAGTGATGTCTATTAGGCTGTCACAGGACTGGCTTGTGCAGCAAGGTTAGCTTATAAATTGCAGTACTTTTCAGAGATGTGACAATACATTTTCTTACAGAGCAGAACTTGAACAACAAATACAAACTACAAGGCTTGTCAGGTGCTGCAGCAGCAGCTTTTGCCCTTACGCTTCCTTCTCTTTCAACTTCCTTTGGACAATTTTTTGGTTTGCTGTCTGCTCTTGACAAACTGTTGGCTCCCTTGGTTCTCTGCCTCTCCAGCTGGCAAACCTGGAGCAATTATGCTCTGTCTTCCTGGACCAATTGCTATCCCCAAGAAGCAGTGGCAATTTCTCACAAGCATAAATAAGTATTTGGATAGCAAAGAGAAACCACAGAGACTGTAGCTACAAACAACCTGATGCAGAAGGGACACCAGAAGACAGGACAAATGTGTGTACATCTCTTTTTTGCATCCATTTGTGCAATATGCAACAGCCTTTTAATTTGGAGCAGATTCTGTGATGTGGGCTTTCAGTTTTGTTTGCAAGTTAACAAATTACAAATGGGTGAAAGCCCCATTTCTAAAACTAAATAAAACAAAATATTTACAAATGATCAAAATTATATCCTATTTACTTTTTTTTTAAATTATTTCATGTCTCTGGGCCTCTCTTTTGTTTTCCTTATTCTCCCAGTAGCTCCTATGCTACACTATTCACGGAATCACGGAATCACAGAATCTTCAGAGTTGGAAAGGACCTCTAGAGATCATCTAGTCCAACTCCCCTGCTAAAGCAGGATTGCCCAGAGCACATGACTCAGGACTGCATCCAGACGGGTCTTGAAAGTCTCCAGAGAAGGGGACTCCACAGCCTCCCCGGGCAGCCTGTTCCAGTGCTCTGTCACCCTCACCGGAAAGAAGTTTTTCCTCATATTTGATGGGAACTTCCTATGTTCTAACTTGTGCCCCTTGCCCCTCGTCCTGTCACTGGGAGCCACTGAAAAGACCCTGGCTCCATCCTCCTTAAACCCACCCTTTAGATACTTGTAAACATTAATAAGGTCTCCCCTCAGCCTTCTCTTCTCCAGGCTAAAGAGTCCCAGCTCTCTCAGCCTTTCCTCATAAGGGAGATGCTCCAATCCCTTAATCATCTTGGTTGCCCTACGCTGGACCCTCTCCAGTAGTTCCCTGTCCCTCTTGAACTGGGGAGCCCAAAACTGGACACAGTATTCCAGTTGTGGCCTCACCAGTGCAGAGTAGAGGGGGAGAATGACCTCCCTTGACCTGCTGGCCACACTCTTCCCTATGCAGCCCAGGATTCCATTGGCCTTTTTGGCAACAAGGGCACATTGCTGGCTCATGGATAATTTACTGTCTACTAGGACCCCCAGATCCTTCTCCTCAGAACTACTTCCCAGCAGGTCCACCCCTAACCTATACTGCTGCGTAGCATTCTTCCTCCCCAGGTGCAGGACCTTGCACTTGCTTTTGTTGAACCTCATTAGGTTCTTCTCTGCCCAGCTCTCCAGCCTGTCTAGGTCACGCTGGACGGCAGCACGGCCCTCTGGCGTGTCAGCCACTCCTCCGAGTTTGGTATCATCAGCAAATTTGCTGAGGATGCACTCTGTCCCCTCATCCAGGTCATTAATGAATATATTGAACAAAATATATCAGAAGCTGACAAGTACTTGAGTTTCCCATGCTGTTTTGTCATGGTTACTCACACCTGCAGATTTGTCTAGTGAGCTCTGTTCAATGACACTCACTAGTACTGCTTTAAAATCATGAAGTTTCAGAAAAAAATATTATTCTTCAGCTAAGATTTCTATAGTTCATCTCCCTATTGCTTTGTGTGCGTGAATATGTGTGTACACACAGACACCCCCCCCCATGATTTGCTATACGAACTGACATTTGGCTCTTATTGCAGTGCATACTTCAAGAGCTGTGTAGCAGTGAGCAAATAGATCAATATGAGGCTCTCTGACTCTTTAACAAATACAGTATAGGATGTGTGCTCGAATGCCTTACATCTTAATCAAGTTTTCTTTCAGGGTCAGCAGACAGAAACTCTGTTTCTGTAAATGTCTTGGCATATCTTTATGGATACACTGCCCATAAGCAATTTTTATGAGTTTTATCTACTGGTGTTGTTTGTAAGATGGAAAAAAATAGATAACAGAAATAAAACCAGACCTTTCAGGGAAAAAACTATGAAATTAATGGACCTATATAATCCGTTCAAAATAGCAAGACAATATGGCCCAACTTTTATACCTGTAACGCTGAAAAATTACAACTGACCCTAACAATGTTCCTAGAGAAGATGTAACAAAAAGTTTGAGATAAATACTGGATAGTTTAAACATATATAATATTGGTAAACTACTGGGGAACTGCACAATGCCTTTAGATATTGTAATTCTTTTGGTTATACTTGGACTTATATCCACCTAGCAAGGAGCGAGCTCCCCTCCTCTGAAAAGGTCTGTATACATGTCTTATCATGTTTCATATGTGTTGAAAAAAATACAGATCTGGGCCTTTATATCTTTTTGGAGATTGGAATCATTTGAGGGGCTATAAAGTAAATAAGAGGAGATTTCAAGTTTGTTGATAAAAAAAACTCACCAAAACCACAAATCCCTCCTCCAGATCTCCAGTTGTTTTCATAATGGACTAGTAAAACCTTACCCAAAATATATAGGCGTCACACATCTGTGGGGATGTGAAACTTTTGTTTTAGCCTTTGCCTGGTCTGTGCTCTAGAAATAGTGCAATGGTTCTGGGAGCATTTTAAGCTATTTCATGCCAGAATTACACATGTGAAGGAAAACAGTCCTGTCTTCTTAATTCTAGGCTGATGGGGTCAGGAAGAGCATGGGACTGTTCCCTGTGGCAGCAGTTTCAGATTACCCTTTCCTGAAATATTTGTGGAGCTTTGATGTTACTCTACTAGTGGCACTGACATATGAATTAGTAGTGTCCTGGCCCACATTATTCATCTCAGCATCTGACTTTTGTGATGGATTTTACTCATGTCAGCAGACTGTATTTGATGAACTGACTAGTTTATATCCATTGCTATTCTCAAATACATTTTGTTTCCCACCTCATTTGTTCTCTGTCAAGAGCTAGTAGAAAGTTTTATACCTTAATATCATTGATACATTTGTACAAGGATCGCTGCCTTGTGTTACGAAGTGGTGGGCTGTTGCTGATGCCACCAGACCTGCAGCGGTCACTGATATGATGATACCACCATGTTTGAGTCATCAATCCTTGTGTTCCCCTTGCTCGCCTGAGAAAACACCTGCTCCATCCTCTGTGGCCCTTGTGACCATGGGAGTAGGTCTGGTGTGGTGTGGTCAGAAAAACAGGTCTGTTCTCTCTGTCCTGCTACAGTGACAGTGGTTGTGGCCAAGGCTGCCGACAGGTACTCTCAGGCAGGACTGGTGTGTGACTTGCATACCTTGTTACTCTTCTTGTCATTTCCTGACCTTAATTTTCACAACCCTTGTACCTCTCTTTCTCCACCCCAGTCTCTGTCTAACTGAGCAACCTGTTCTATTCACTTTTTTCCATCGTTCACAGTTTTGTTGCAACTGTACACAAACTTGGTATTTATGATACTGTTGCCTAGGTAATCTCAACCTGGCCTTGCAAGACACTGCTCCCAAAAATGCTCCTAGTGCTCCCCTTCATCTTTTATGAGGTTCTGTCATTTGTCCCATAACTCCCCCTTAACAGCCTGTGACACCCAGCCATGCCTGATGACACCATCTTTTGGTGGAAAAACTACATAACTTTTGTCAGCTTCTCACAGTGTTTTCTGTCATGCCCAGGAGTTTCTCATGCCATGTCTTGTAGTCTTCCATGTCCGTGTCAGTTAGCCGAACCTCTCTTAAACTAGTCATTCACCTGCAGCCGTAACACCTTGAACTGTTATCAGAGTTCATGTTTATGTACTTAAACTGTATGAACTCAGAGGTGCTGGAGGAACTGCATGTATAGTGCATGAACAGCTTGTTTATTAGATGGATAGTTAATTATGTTGCCTGTGGTTGCCCAGTGAGCAAACTGTATTTCATAAGCATCATTACGTATCAGAGGACAGGTTTTAATGGATAGTTAAGCCATAAGATGACACCCTTATTAAACTTATTTTCATAACTAAGTATTAGGGAAAAGCCCCTAATACTTTACAAGGTTGTTGGTACCTCTTTTTCTGACAGAGTGCAGTGGGGAGCATACTGGGAAGTACAGGTTACTGCGTGCCATAGGCTTAGGCATTCACAAGGGCATGGGGCAGCAAAGCATGTCCAAGCTGCGGGAGGTGGCTGGAAGCATGTCCAGCTGGTGGAAAGATGCCTGTCTTGAGAAGCATCAGTGATAGCCAGCTGGAAAGCAACAGAAAAATGGGAAAAGGGCCTGAAATTCAAGGATCTCTCTGAACATGTGTAAACTATACACACCCTTAAAAAGGACTGATTGGATTGCTGCAATCAGGTGGGACAACTGGGTAACCTCCACCAACTCTTATTATCCTTCAGAAAACAGAATTGTCTTTTACTACCATCATTTATATTTTGACAAAAGTGATTCACTGTTACGAAAACAGCATGAATACATAAAATAGGGTGTAAAAAATGGTAATTTTTTGAAAGCATGCTAGAGGTACAGTGCCCAGAAACATTTTCTTTTCTTTATTATCAGGCATCACGGTACTGTCTTTTACCTTTTGTAAAATGCATATCACTTGTTCACTTTGGTTAAAGCTGAAAGAACTCAAGTCTTTATTATCCTTAGCAGTGAGATGGCAGAATTATGTCTCAATGACTTTTTTTTTATAAATCTGAACTTTAATATCTAATGAAAATTTTGGACTTTGCAAGAAGCAACTACTGCACAAAGCATTCAGAGTCCTTGCAAATTATGATCCCTAGAAAAGTGTAATCTGATTAATTCTCTCCCTCAAGTTGATCAGGATGTCAGTAGAGATGAAAAAAACTGGATGTGAAATCACTCACTAATGTAAAAAGACAGCAAAAGTCAATGTTTCATTTTAGGAATAAAAATGATCGAGAGATCAAAGAATCTCCAGAAGGAAAAGTTGGTTTACCCCAAATTAAAAATTTATGTGGAACAACTTTTGATTTTATTAGCAATAGGAGTCAAAACAAAGAACTGCATTTCATATTCTTATAACTAGAGACACCTCCTCCCCCTGGAATAAAAAAAAGAAAATCAAATGAGAAGACAATAAGAGAATTTAACATTTACTGATATCTTGGTAAAATGTTGCTATTTAGAAGAATTTAGAGATTTTGTGAAGTTTGTTTCAGACATAAAGATAGCATACAGGAAGATGAGAGGTTGTTTTATGTATATAGATCTTTAGAAGACAGACATAGAACCTGATGACTTTTTTATTAATTAAAAAATAGCTCCAGAAGGGTTTAAATTAGGTCACATGTGTCCTTTGTTTGGTCTTAAAAAAAAAAAGAACAGAAAGTTTTGAAAATTTCAAAGTGTTCTACTTGGAATTATTTTAACAGAGTGCTTTCGTTTTGACTTTTTTCAGTCTTTCATTTTTAAAGTAAATAATTTTTCATTTTTAAAAATAATGTATTCTTATTTAAGATCAGCATTTTTTAAAGTGGTAAAGAGGGGTTAGTCACACATTTCAGATCAAATAAAATATTTTGGTGTGAACTTAAAGGATTTAAAAACACTTCTGATAACAACATTTTAGTTCAGTCCAAACTAATTTATTTGCTGCAATTTATTTAAATTCCCCATCAGACTTAAAGCCCCACTGTTCTCTAGGCTAGCACTGCAACACTAGCAGAAAACATCTTATAAGGTTTAAAATATATCTGCAGTATAAGTGTAAATAGGTTTAGAGGAGATTTTAAATATTTGATTACAGATTTATACAATTTTCATGGTCTGAAGCCATGGCAGAGATTCCTGTTTTCACATATTCTTTCCTTCATGCGTCAGATATACCCATCCTATCTTGTCATCAGTACTTTTTTGCAGATTCTTAGAATCTTTATTGATAATCACATTCAGACGCAGAAAGTATATAGCAGAGGGTGCAGAAACTGACAGAATGCATGACGTACTTCTCTAGATGGATAGCATACGCTGTTTGTCATTAACCAGGATAGCTGTGTTCCTTGACATGCAATGAACCACGAGGAAGATGCAGAGCTCTTTCTATATTTCATAGTCAGAAATACCTTCTTTAACATGAACAGCCTTTCATTTTTTATCTTTGAATAACAGTTTGCCAAACCGGATAACAATTAGTAACTGACTTGAATACTGTTATATGCAGGTAGAATTTAAAATACAAAATTAAAAGAGATTTTTTAAAGTGAAAATTTGCTTGAGCTAAAGTTCTGACAGTATTCATGCACGTGAAAATGTATTTATATTTTTCTTTTTAGTTTACTTTAATTTCTTCTTGCAAGAGCTGTAGTTCCATTTTAATTGCGCAGAATTACATTCTCAGAATTTTAACAACTGTAACACAAAGCTTTTAAGTACCAGAAAAGCAGAGTTGCACGTGAAATATATAGACCTCAAGAAACATTAAAAACATTTTTTTTTAATTACCTCCAAAAGCTATACATTGGTAATCGATTCTAGAGATAAAGATAAGACCAGGAGTAAAGTGTTTAAGTATTTGAGTTGAAAGCCTATTTAGAGATTTCCCTAAAATAATATATATCCAACTTCCCATGTATTTATTGACCTGTCATCCCGTCGTAGCAAAAGTCTGGAGCTCTTGACTTTCTACTCAATTTTTATCCCAGGCTTTATGCAAAAGAAAAATTCAACAGTCTTAGCCATGTTGAAGTCAAGGCTTTGAAGGAGGAAGGGGAGTAGATACTGCAGGAGCAATACCACACTTATCAACTAGATAAGAATGATATGGATGGAATTATGGCATAACTTTTAGATTTAACTTGGAAATTAGATATTAAAATAACTAAAATGTTAAAATAAGTAGTGCCAACCTTTGCTAGACAATCTGAATGTGAAAGATCATTATGAACATTGCCGGCTTTTTGAGTGGTGACAGGGAACAGTTGGATACCTGTAAGACTGTTGCCCTTATTATATCAAAATTTTTTGTACATCTGATATTATTTGGATGACATACACAGCTGTGATATGACTGTGTTATTGCCTAATATCAGCAAAGCATGGATGGATAAAAACTCTTCTTACCTCAAGCACATCAACAGAAAGTCTACCAGACAAAATAAAAACATAACAGCTGATTTCCTTGTATATTAAAGGTTTCTCTAACCTGGGATTTTGGCTTGCTTGACGTTCTCCAAAGAGAGGGAGACAGAAGTTGTCCTCCATCAGGCACAGCACTGGAAGCAACCTACGAAAACCTAAAGGACTGTTTTGAAATCCACATCTCCCTATAGAGTGAGTTTATCTGAGACTACTTAATGTCATTTCTCTCAGGTTCCTCTCAGCACACACTTCTGAAGAACCTGTTGTCATGGTGTGAATTTATGAAAGTAAGGTTTTCAAGAGAAAAAGTAAAACTGTCAAGTTTGTATTAACAGGTAGTTATGAAGATGGAACGAAATTGGTTTAGCTCATATTACAGGTGGGTCCAAATACAGGGTTTTGGCAGAGGATTAATTAATTAAGATCTTGATTTAACAAAATATTTAAACAGATGGTGAAGTGCATTGCTTTCATTAAGAAAAGTGTGTATTGCTGAATATGAACATCCCATTGCAAGTGCTTAGGTAGTATAGAATAAACTGTCTCTGAGCTTCATGATGATGGATATTTAATGCTCATACCTGGGCAGGCAAATTTAATGTTAACTTGTGTATATTTGTTCAACTATGTCCATTCTGCCCATATTATGGAAATAGTTCATGTTTACACAACTCCAAATTTCACAATCCACAGAATGAATGGCATTCAGTTTGACTGCAGTGGGAGAGGAGTTTAAACACCCTGTTTGGTATAACAGACAAATGCCTAAACCTTACAAAGCATCTGCCTCTAATTGTTAGGGAAATTGACCTCCTGCCTTATAGACAAGGCCTGGAGGGACTGTGATGTAGCGCTTCTTTTCCTCCTCATTTGTTCCCATCTGCCCGTGAGTCAGACAGACCAGACACTTACAACCTGACATTGGTGGCTGAAGCTCAGTGGTTTCCATGAAAATACGAAGGCAGTTTTGAACTGAATTCCCCAGTGGGAAGGTGTTATATCCCTACATGCATGATCTCTCATCAGATAGCAGTGACAAAAGCTGAAATTTTAACTAAGAATTTAAGTGAGCAAAAAATCTATACCAACGTCTGTTGTATATCTTTATTAATCCAACGACATTTTTAGAAGTACTGTTTTGCAAGAATGCTTAGGTAAAAATCAGTAATATATATTTCTCATTGTTTTTAGAAAATATATGGCCTTTTTTTTTTCCCCGTGTGTGAGAATCTAATGTTAAGCCTGAAATATGTATTGCATTATTTTCTTCCCCCTTGCTGTTTTGGAAAAATTAATGGTATGCATGAGCGTTATCCTTCATGGTAAATTGCTTAGATTTTGCTCTTAAACATATTTTACCCTGTAAAAATGTGCATTTTATATTACAATGAAATAAAGCTATTGTATTTATGCATTCCAAATTATTAACTCTTACATTACTGTTGATAAATATATTTTTACTGTTTATCTTTCTTTTACATGTCTTCAGTCATCCAGGCAGTATCTGCACTTAAGTAACTAATTTTTTTTTTAATTATGATTTAACTTTAGAGATGTGCAGTTAAAGAATCTGTGAGTAAAACGTTAGGGACAATAAAACAAGTTTGGTTAAAACTGAAATATTCTCCTCAGCTGCACTTAAAACTAAAGGGTTACTATTCCTAAGCACATGAAATGTGTGGCTAACATTGTAAGTTTTATGTTATCCATTTCCATGTTTCCTGGCTTTCTGGAACAGGAAGCTGCATTGATAGACTGTTGTGAGAAAGTATATTTGGCATTTTCATCCCTAGAAACTTATAGTTTCAGGATACTTGTAGGAAAATATTCTTCAGAGAATTTCCAACCAATTTCATCCACTCATACGGTTATTTTCGCAAACTCTAAAAAGCTAAAGAGATTACATCCACAAGCCATGCTGACAAGTATTTTGTTAGTTTTATAATCTTGCAATTTGAATCAAGAATACAATCTTGGCAGTGTTTTAAAATATAAGATAAAAGTAATCTCGAACTGAGGTACAAAACAACAGGCAAATTTAAAAGCAACATTTTAAATGTTATTAGAAACCTGTTCTCTTAGTCCAAGTTCAACTATTGCCTTTTTTTACTTTGCTAGAATTTTCTACTCTCTCCCGCCATAATTTAAGTATACCCACTAGCATTTTTTCCATCTGGAATCAGAGATTTACTGTTAAATCTGTTACTTATTGTAGTCGGACAGAATTATTTTATTATGCATGGTTAATTCTACTTGTCAGGGTCCAGAGGGCACTGATCCTGCCCAGCCTTCTCTGAGGCCTTCCTCCAGTCCTGTCCATGGTCCAGGACTCCATTTCAATCTCCACACAGGGCTGTCAGTCCTCACCCAAAGCCCAGACACCAGCAACCCTAGGTGGACCTCAGGTGCATGCTTATTAGCCATGTCCCCAGCCCCATCTCTGTCCCCATCTCCTGCTGCTGGATGTACCCTGAAATTGGTCCATCACTTGCCCTGACCCCATTACAGCACCCAGCTCTGCTCAACGTGGTCAGACCCTGAGAGATAGTGCCCATTGGAGAGGGCACTGGCTGCCCTAGGGTTGCCTTAGCCCCCAGTTCCCTGTCCCTTAGGGAGCAGGCAGCCCTTTTTTGGAATGTTTGAGTCAAGGAACAGTTTAAATAGGTTTCAATACCTTCAATTATTACTGCAACAGAAAATTGTCAGGGCTTGTTACTGACTGGATAACATCACTGATAGCTTTTCGACTGACAGGATGTTTTTTAGTATGAGCCAATCTTTGCATCATTAAGCACATGAAAAGCTTTTATTAATTAATAAAGGAAGCACTAATCTGCTTTATTTGACATTGGTGGAAGAAATGAGTAGGAGACTCATTAAAATCCAGGTCCAGCTGATGTCAATCTCCAGAGCATTACTCATTTAAATGAAATTAGTATTTTACTTCTAGGCAAAATTCAGCAATGAATTTAAGTACTAGAAGTTCCATTTAGGATTTGTGCTTAAATATCTTTCTACACTGGGGAGTAGGTATGTTTACAAATCTTAAAATATATAACAATTTGAAAGAGTAGTTGTTTAGGCTAAATAATGTTTAAGTGTCATTATTTTAAAGGAAAACTATTATTATTAAGAAATGTTCTTTGAAAGTCTAAATACTCCTTGCAAGAAAGGTAGATTATATAAACCCATATATCAAAACCGACACACTGCTTGATATCATCAAATGCATTTCATGCCTTTATAAAACTAATCAGCCAAAATCAAACCCAGATTAATAACAGTAATAACAATAGCAACAACAACAGAACAAAAAATCTTTTTCAGTAATACATTTTAAAACCTTAGTATGGTTAAAATAATCTTGTAATCTGTCATCTTTCCTATTTTAGAAATAAATGATATTATGAGATAAAACATTTATTGTAAGGGAAACAACAACTGAACACCATTGTTAGAGTGGCATAATATGGTTGAATAAGAAGAGCCTGCTTGGACCATGCCTCCAAAACATCAACTTGCTTATTCTTAAGAGAACTTTTTCATGACAAAAAAAAAGGAAGCTGCAAAATTCAGTTAACTTGACAAATTAGATTGGTCTATGTGAAGAATCCTTTCCCTGGCTGCCTTAGACACTCTCTCACAGTACATTTTGTACCCCAGAAATGATTAAATATATATAAAAAAAAAAATCTAAATTTCTCTGTGTGACAGAAAGGAAGAAAAAAGAGAAAAGTCCATAAAGAATCTGATCAAATTGTGTGGTGATTTCAGACTGTTGTAAAAAGGCAGTCTTGACTCAACAAAAATATTTAGATTAACAGGTACATTTGCTAAGAACCTTTGCCTGTCTTCCAAGCAGAAATATCTCTATCAAAATCTGAAAGTAGCATACATATAACATATTGACATTATTAATTGGGTCAGTAGATAGAAATGTATTTATTTGGAGTGGAGGAATAAGAAGAAAATTGTGAGGCAAACGGTCACAAGGCACCAAGGCAGTGTTTAATTTCCATTCAGACTACTTTGCTCCAATTCTATGAGTAATACAGTATGATGAACATGGTATACAGAGAGAGGAACATGGCATGAGTGTTTATTTAAATGATGTAACATGTAAAAAGCATGCATTTATCTGAACATTGTGTCAAAAGAGATAAGTTTGATGTCTAGAGTAGGCTAGGCTGGGTGGATGTGGGTGGATTGATATCTCCCATAGCAGCTGGCACTTAGGGGTAGCTGTTCCTTAAACCTGAATTTTAAATCAGTTTAGATGGAGTCAGTTGAGTTGTCCGGGTGGATCTGACACCACACTCCCAATGAAAGTGGAGGAAACAACCCCTTTCTGCCCTCACTTGCTCTCTTCCCCTCTGCACTCCTGCAGAGGCTCTGCTACTCACAATCTAAAGGCAGGCTAGTCAGTTCATTAAACCACCAAAAATTAACCCAGCAAAGAAAAGTGATTATTTTTTTGTCATGCTGACAGAATTCAGTACAGGGTCATCCATACACCAGAGGTGTTGCAAAGGAAATGGTAGAACTATGTGATCTGGGATTAAGAAGAGCTGGAAATTATTTCCACAGAGAATACGGGTCCTGGCCACTCTGGCTCAGTCAGGAAACAATGATAAGAAGATGTGAGGAGGAGAGGCAGTTTTTTTCAAATTTAGTCAAACCATTTGGTTTGTTCAGATATTCATGACAACTAGATAATCATCTTACATCTTTGAGGATGGAATAGGATTTTAGCAGTAATTTTAGGGGAAAAAAACTACCACAAAAGAAAAAAACAAATAATGAATTTGAATTTTTTTAAAAATAATTTTGACAGAAGAAAAAAATGTCCTGGCAATTCTCACAAAGCCAGGATGCCCAAGACTCAAAATAATATGATATTTTGATCATTTACTTAGTAAAAGATTTGAGACAAATCCCCTGTCTCTGAGAGTATTTGAATGTGTGTACATAGATTGATATAGATTATATAGATATCGATATGCACAGAGAGAGATAGAGATAGAGATATAGATATGCCTTTTTGAGAGACTGCTTTAAACATCCAACTGTCAGCTGTGCAGTTAGGGTGACAGAAATCTCTCTCATTTATGCCAGCTTTTGCTATTTAAAAATACTTTTATACACCTGAATATTTTTCCAGTCTAAATGAAATTGCTTTCATGTTTTCCTCTTGGTTTTTATTGTTGAATCTGTGTGTTGGCTTTTTTTTTTTTTTCCCAGGGGGAAAAATGCAGTCTGTCTCTTCTGCTTGTTCCTTAATCTAAGGATTTTTTTTAAGATCCTTTTCTGATCTCCATACTACATGTGTCCAACATACTACAAGGTCTTGTTTTGTATTTTCTTGCTATATCTGTGTACTATGTTAGGGTATTTTTTCAATTTTTTCATCATAACCCAAAATAGCACGCTCTTATTTTGCCATTAATCCTAACTGCAGCTTGAACTCAATCAATACTCTTGAAACAAGGTTTGATCTCACCCTATTCTGAGATAAAAAAACATCCTGATGCTTCAGTCTAATATATACTGTCATTGTCTGATCATAAGATGATGCTATTATGGATAGCTTATGGGAATAACCTAGAAAGAAGGACTGATGCTCACACAATACTGTGATAATTTTCTATGACATATTTCACCCATAAGCATCTTGAAGAGCTTTACAAATTGATTTATATTCTGCACACAAGGATAATTTCATCCATCCATGTTTATTAGCTGTGCTGCAACACTTCAGTTTAGGACAGGAATTAAAGGCCATATCCAGCCCAAAATGCAAGGTGAATGTACTCATAAAACATCCCTCACAACAGTTAACACTTCACACTGCTTCCTTTCAGTGCTGTACCTACAGCAAAGCATCCTTCCTAAAATATCAGGCTATTGAAGGATTTACTGTCCAGATGCAAAATTGAAATTCAATTTACCCTCACTGTGTTCACAACAATAGTTTTAGCTAGAATATGTATGCAAAGAGAGATTTTGGATACTTTTTTTGCAGCTCGTAATTGCAACTATTTTTAAAATGCATGTTTCTGTTTCTTTGTTTTTCCTGGTCAGCTTTCATTTCCTGATCGATTTTCACAATGTTGTGATGTGATAGGGATGACTTCCTTGGGAATGTATATCAGTTAAAATTATCCATTTCCAGTGGGATTCATCTGAGGATTTTAAAGTAGTATTTTTCTACCTGGATGAAAGATTCCAGAAAATATTAGTTCAGATATTTATCTAGTTTCAACACAGAATTTGTTCAAAATCATGTCCCATTGCCTATTTTTCCTTCTCTAAATTTGTATTAACACGCTTTTTTTTTTTTCTTTTTTCTAAGATAAATGTTGAATGACTAGTCATTGCTAGGACTTTTTGTTGATTTGTGGGGGGGTTGGGTTTTTTGTTTTGTTTTGTTTTTTTTAACTTGCATTAATTTATAGATTTCATTGAATTGTTTATAAACTTATAAGGCAGTATCCTTTCAGAACTTTTTCATCCACATAAGAGCTCTCCAACTTTTTTTTTTTTTTATGTATTTTTTTTTTCCTGAAACACATGCCAGATGCATATGATGTATTTCAAGGAATTCATGTGGCATAAATCCAAAACAGATTTTCCAAGTGACTGTTTTTCCTAATATCTTGAAGACAGGCTCTGCTAGATAGAAGAAGCTGTAGTCCTGAAATTTTGAATTAGAAATGCAGCCAGGAAGCTTTATCCTGTAACGCTCAAGACATCGCATGTGGACTCCATCAGTCATTAGACTATTATTTTGATGTATACTTTTTCTGATGCCCAAAGCTTACACAATAGTAGAAAGCACAGTGAACTTGCTGTCTGAGGGCTGATGAATAGGGCAGCTTAGTAAGGACGGCTGCTTAGTTGAATTTTTGTCTTAGCTTCTCATGAATTGAATTCTTCCTCATACAGGAGTCTGTCTAGAGGGAAAATTCTATAGTGAATTTCTATAGATAAACCTGTAAAGAAAGTAAGTTTATAGGCAAGATTTTTGAGTGACTTTGAGATTACTATTCAGATATTAATATTAATTTGCCTACAATATTAAGAAATTTAATAATGCTCAATGTAAGAGGGTTTTTTTTTTTTGGGGGGGCGCTAATCTGTAAAAATTTCTTAGAAGTCAAGGCTTAGTCTTTCTCTAAATTAATCAATCACTTAGAAATCAAAGAAAGTTCTCCATTGTTTACACGTTCAACACAGCTGTTAATTCTGCTTTCTACCTCATCAGATAAGGAGCCACGTGCAACAGCTACTTGGCTGCTGTAGCAACAATTTTGAGAAAGATTTCTGGGACAAAGCATACAAGTACCTTCTCCTTCCAAAGCTCTTCCACAAGCGCTCATCACTTTTGTAACTGTGGCCTGTATGGCTTCTTTGCTAGATGAATACTTTGTGTTTGATGACAAAGGCTTGGCCCACGTTAACCCAAATCACTGGGTATGGATGCCTCCCTATTTCCTGCTCCAACATTTTTTTGTATCTCAGCAATATATTTTTATTGGACTTATTTTTTGGTGTAAGTTTTGAATAACCAAAGGTATATTACTGCCGTTGTCAACTTCATGATTAATACTCCGTTCTCCTAATATTTCCTTAATGATGGCTACCTTACAGGATTTGTTTTCAGTAACTTCTTAATCTATGTAAAACAGATTACCTGTATTATATCTTAATCGGAACATCATACAACCCCAAATCTCTGTATGTCTATTACATCTAGATGGACCAGTGAACCCATTAAACTTTTTATCTCATCTTTTCTAAGGCTACTCTGAGCTACTCTCTAAATCTTTTTGCCTAATTTAAGTTTTAAATAGTATAAGTGGGCTTTGAAATCTCTTCTGTTATTCTGTGGACACTTGTGAGCTAATTACTCAGGCCTTGTGTATCAAATTGCTTATCTTTCATAAATGTTGACTAACTTCATGGTGGATTGTTGAACTGTTTTTCTTTTTTTTCTTTTTTCTTTTTTTTTTTTTAAGAATATTATCATTGGTTTATTGCAATTATGGTGCAGAAATACTTATAATGTCTGTATATATTCATTATATATGTATATATATTACTGAATGGAACTGTCCTTTATTCACTGACACTAAGAATGACTAAATAGTAGCTCTGAATCCCGGTAAGCGAACATAAACTTTAAATCCAGTGGCAAATTAGGCTATTCTGGTGACCCCAGAGTAACAGGTCTGAACAGTTTTTATGTTTACAGATTTTTTCATTGTTCAAAGACATTATAGCTACTGCTGATAACACTTTCACTTTTTTTTTTTTTTTCTCAGGGAAAGTAAAGTATAGTCTTATTTTTTTCCGGCATTATGTTCTGATATTACTTCATTAACTTCAGCTGAGTTCTCACTTGCTCTTTTGATTGTAAAATAGAAATTAATTTCTACGTGTCTACTTCAGAACCTATTTCTTGGGTTATTCCTGTAATTTGATGGATCCCACAAAGGTAAGTCAAAAGTAAGAGGGAAAATCATTTTCATTCACTGACTCACATCTTGACTGCTGTGTGAACGAACCACAGATGGCATAATAAAGACTAGGACTGAACTACTGCTATGTATTCTCTTTCAAGATAACTGCAGAATGTTTCTGAAAATCCTTGGAATAAGGAGCTGCACATCAACAGCAGTGTTTATTTCTGTCTACTTTTTTTCTTTTTTGTAATTTAGATACTGATATTTGCTTAAGAAAACAAAAAGTGACCTGTACTCCTAATGAAATTTGGGAATCTGCATTGTTTCCTGAAAGACTGCTACAAATCTTCTCCACAGATGAAGGTAAAATCAGAGTTAACGAATGGTTTCTTGTCAGGGATAAAGAAAGGACCTCTAGTTCCTGTTCCCAAGGGGTATCATTAGGGACTTTAAGAATTCAGGGAAGAGCAAAACAACATGAGTGGTATGGGCTCCATTATGTGCTTTGACAGGATAATATTTGTGTCATAAAATTCCTTTCCGATATCTGACAGCCTGGGTTTAATAAAGGAAAATATCTGTTTCTTACATGTAGAAACGGAAGCTTGGTTCTGAAGGGCCAACATTTACCTCATGCAGCCAGTAGCTCTGAAACTATACTTTAATTGCAGTCAAATTACTATTCTTAGTCTACAAAGCAAAAATCATTCTTGACTATACATTTGTGAAATAGACTGCATACATTGAAGTTGACTAAAATAAGGGCAATTTCAGTTGCTGGTGTTGTCAGCAAGGCTCGTACACAGACACCACGCAGCATCTCAGAACAGGATGTGTGCAGCACTGCTGAGGTGTGTGAGATACAAGAAGGCAACTGCCTGAGTTCTCATTTAATCTGCCCATAGTGATAATACACAATCACGATGAACCTGCCAGAGGCTATTTAATAGTTAAGATCTTGGGTAGACATCTAATATGAAAGGTAGTTTCTGAAACAGGTCTGGTCTGCTTGACACCGTGTTGGAGAATAACAATAGTTCAGAGGAAAGACAGTCCTGCTTTCCTTGCACTAGATCCAAGGACAATCTCTTGGCTCTTCTGGAAGCCAAGACCAGTTTTGCTATTGATTTCAGCTGGAGCTGGACTTCAATCCAGCAAAAAAGAGCATAAATTAATCAAGTTTTGTGTATGATCACAATACAAGGCATGCGACCACACTGCAATTGTTCCTGGCATGCTAGGACACAATATCTAAAAAAACAGCATGATGTTTAAAAAGAACCCTTTTTCTTAACAACCAGTTCTCACAGGATTAAGGCGACTAAGCAAACAGTAATGTATTGAATCTAATTCATTATCTCCTGTAAATTTTGTTTTGATGTTTTATCCAATGTTGCTTTTCTTTTGATTCATAAGAACTGTTTTGAGTTTATAGAGTTGCAGTGGAGAGCAAGACGTTGTGGATTTAATTGGATGGTTTTATAAAGCTGAGGAAAGTACAGCAATTAGAAATAACAAACCCATGGAAGTTCTTAATTAGAAAGAAAACACGAATAAATGATCATTCTTGAAGAATATTGGTTACCTCTCTGAATATCTGAGCTTTCTGACTCAGCATACTNAAAAAAAGAAAAAAAGATTTAAAAACCCTGAAACACCCTTCAATTTCCCTGTAATGCCAAAGCCCTGTACAGCTTTGGACAACAAATGCTAATGAAAGGAAGGCCAAGAGTATGCAAACCTTTTCCATATAAATTCATCAGTCAATTTTACCAAACTTTGCACAGCAGTAAATACTTTCTCTGCAAGAAAGGTTAAGGCTGACCTGACACTTCATATTTTATACTTATCAATCAGAAATTAAATTCCTGAAGAAAATTTTTAAAAATCCCTTATGACAAATACTATTACCACAGAGATACAAACATAGTAAATATAAGTAGTTTTCTAGTCTGCCCTATAAAGGAGAGTAGATAGGCAGTTCTCTAACAGAGAGCTATTCTGTTGTTGAATGTTCAGAACTACTTTCCACTTTGTAATATCAGCAAACACTGATACAATTCCATAAACCACTAAGTTAAAAATAACGTCCATGTGCACTACATAAAAATGTCTTATCAATTTTATTTTAATCATAGATGCATTAGATTCTTTCCCTAATCACTGTCAATAGTGATGGTACCAAATATAAATACACTAATGACTTTTAAAAGAAACTGCACGTTATCACCAAGACAGCTGTGCTTATTAATCAGCTTCCCATCATCCCACCCCAAAAACACCCCATACAAGCAAGTTAAATTACAATCAGGCTATCTGAAAACAGTCACTATAAATAATCCCTTTCAATTAATCTCTTTTTAAACTGTAACACAACATGTCCCAACTAAAAACATTTTGATGAGTGTACCAGTATTTCTCATTTCTCAACCTTTGACACTTTAATAGGCTTACTTTGCTATGAATAAATCACAGGACTTTTTCTGTAGAAGGGATATCAAGAAAAAATAGAACTGATTACGCCTGTACAAACGTGTCAGCCCCCAGAAGTGGTCAAAATAAGTGCACTTGGAGGAGATGGATATGGGTAACAGAAATTTTGACTTCTGAATGTATGTTAACATCAGGAGTAATTTGATTAAGGACATAAGTTTATTTTAAATTCTAGAAAATGTCTGGAGTTATTTTAAAGACAATTACCTGTGGGTTTTTTTTCAATTGGGTTTCCACTGTCTGCAGTGGAGCACAGCTGTACCTCAGGTAAGTGTAAGGGTAGGTAGTACAGGTACCTAAAGCAGCACAGCTGCTGCCGGATGACACCTGCTGTAAGCTGATTTATTTTCCTTCTCAGAATGATGAGACATAACCATAGAAAAATCACTTTCTTCAGTTCTGGCTAAAGAACTTTACTGCCGTAAGGAAGAAAATTAAGTATTATTCCCAGTGCCACCCTGTTACGCTTTCTCCTGTATCCTTGGATCTTCTAGCTGCTTACTGTAAATTATTTCTCCATTGTGAATTAAAAACAAAATATATAATCATCCTGGACAATTTAGCAACTTTTTTACTTACCCAGGCTATTTGTCTTTTGGTTTTATGAGTTATTTATCTGATCTATTACATTTATGAAGCTTTTATTAGTCTTTGGGCCTTCCTCTCAAAAAATTAGTTACAGTTAGGAAGTTGGTTCTTGAAGCAATGTTGGTCTAAGACTGTACAATGAAATTCAGCTAGCCTCAGAGCTAAATCAAATAACTTGTTTCTTTTGTACAAGCAAACTTTTGCTGGTGTCAAGTACGTAGTCTGTGCAGAAAAAGGCTCAGTAGCAATGTCTGTTCTCTCATTTTTCTCTCATTCAGTTTTATTAGGATTTTCTCAGAGATTGAATGTGGTGATTTGTCAGGCATTATTCAGACAGTTAAAGAAGCGAGTTGAGGGTTACATCTGGCTAGTCATCCTTTCATCAGCTTGGCAGCAATATTCTTCCAGCAGCTCACCTAGTCTTCTGAACTGCGCTTAAACCATACATGTGTCACCAGCATGTCTCATACATGGAGTCCTTTCATTATCAATATTTCTCAGTAATTTCTTTTGGTCTCTCAGCCACTCCTTTTCATTGTGGATGCTAGATGTTGGAATTAATATGTTTGAAATCACACCCCATCATGAAAACAGCCAAAGCAGGCAACCATTAATGAATATTTCTTCTGAAATGCCCAATGAAAAAGAAGATGTCTTTTAACTTTTCAATTTTTTAATGACTGCTTGACTTGCAGTTCCAAAGAGAAGTAAAAATTCTGCAGAACTACAGAGTAGTTTGTGGTAACCAAAAAGGTACATGTTTTTTTCTTTATGAAAGTCAAAGACTATTCTTTATCACTGTGGTCGAATAGTGTTGTGAGTACATGAGGTTCTTTGGGTCACTTTTGCAGTTTATGTGCTTCTATCCTGTGTTTTCCACCCACTGCTTGCTGGTTGTGCTCCAAGACTTTGTGAATTGACACTGTTTCTCCCAATTTCATTATGTCTTTGTGTGGGATCATAACAAGATTGTTTCATCACCTATGCCAAATCCATTTTAAGGATAGGACAAAGCTGTTCTTAAGAGTTTAAACTCTCCCTAACTTTTACATTTGGGGAACCTGTAACACTGTCCCATGAATAAATACTCTTGTAATTTGTTCTCATTTAACATTAGCAGCAAAATGATACCAAGATATTTTTTTCTGATGTCAGTTTAGTAACATGATACTGGATTACAGCAATTAATCTAAGAGCTCCTCACACAAATATTCTGTAACAGCTTTGGATAAGCTCTGGGTCAGGTTTCCTTGATATTTTGGGATCTTCATCATCTAAAGTTTTTACATCCAGTTTACTTGAAGTAATTTATGTATATGTTGGTCTGAAGGACAGGCTACAGAATGTATGAAGTTTCTTCCAATCCAATGACACATACACAAACAAATTTTAATATCAAATGCAAATCCTCCTTGACACCATTACTGACTGGTAGTGCTTTTGCTTTTGCCTTTGGTTTGTAATTAGCATGAAATTAAACATCTTCAAATACCAAAGAAAACTGTCACATGACTGTACATCTGCAAAGTATCATTTCTCAATGTTGTGAGTCCCCGGCCCAAGCTGTAAACCTTCGAACAATAATCTGTGAACTTTAGTTCATTATCACTTCACTGGAAGGAGCAGTTCAGTGAGAGTAAAACTGATGGTAATTGCTGAAATGCCTGTGGAATTCAAAACATCATAGCACTCTGGATAAGCTGCTGAACAATTTCATCAGCCAAGCAAGGGAAATATAACTCCAAATAATAATTTTACATCTCCTTCCTTAGGGCTTTTTATTATCCACAAAGTAGTCAGAGAATAGAAGCAAATGAACTGAGAAACACTAAACAACATATTTCCTGGAGGTATCCTTCAAAACATTCAGGAAAGACAGACTTCACTTTTCCTCTTCTTCATCCTACTTTGACCTGAATTCCACTTTCTTATATTCTCAGGCAGATGGGAATGTGTAACTCTTGTCAGGTTGCTGTGCTACTGTTTTGTGATATATTAACATAGAAGATAAAGGCAGAGTGGATTCTTTACAGGCAATCATGTTCTGCCAAATTCAGATCATAAAATAGAATGCAAGTCTGTTCCTTCTGCAAAAGTGTCCTGGTGAGACTGCAGCATCTTGAAGAAACTAGGAATAGAAATGATCAGAGATAGATAAAAAATGATTCATAATCCTCTCTAGCATTAATACTGTTTCTTAAGTTTTGGGTTCTGTTTTAGGTGGTTGGGTTTTTTTGTTTAGTTCTTTTTTAAATCAGCATATAAATTCAATTTGCCACTGGGGTCTGTGAGAAGGTCTTAGAGAAAGTCATATCAGGTACTCTTTCCTTATCCTTTGTCTACTGAACGGTTTGAATCTCAGCATGTGTCAAAATATAGCCTTGCAAGGCTTGCAAACTCAGCAAGATTGAGATAGAACACATTATCCCTGACTTGCAAATACTCACTATTATTGGTTTTTTGCTGTTGTTATTCCTGTTCTTATTGTTATTACTGTTCTTTTCCCCTCTTATAGTTTCTTATTTCCCATACCTCCTGCTAAGGAGGTGATGGATCATCTGCCTCTGAAGACAACAGCATCGCTATGCAAAATAGCTTGGCCTGTGAGAGTCTGCAAGGGTTCTGTCAGGTACCTCGTATCATACAGTCATGATCCTCCATTTCTGAAATGCTGTTTTCACTAACTTCTCCCATTATGCATTTCAGAAATAATTAAACGTCTGAAATATATTTATATAAGACCTGAGTTCAATCTCATTACTTGCTCGAAAGAGAAAAAGCTGGTTTTGTTGTCTTTGGGAAGGAAGGCAATTTTAACTTTGTCACTACAAAACAGTTATCCAGCTAAAAGGTGAAGTAAAATTGCTAGTCACTGTAGTAACTCAGCTGAGTAACTACAGTAATTCAGTTGGTTGTATTTGTTCCCATTTTAACCTTTTTAAATCTAAAAAAATAAAAAAAAATTAAAAGATTAAATACACTGAATGACATTCTGCTTTTTTGTTTACTATTATTAGTGTAAAATGTCAGATGGGAGAAAGCAGTGTGATTTTGTTTCCAGGTTGATACACTTGCAGACAGCTACAATGTGGAGCAAGTTTGGAAATCTTTCAAGGAAATTATTAAGTTTGTTTTCCACAACTGGGAAGACAGAACTGGATAGTACCATACCATCCAAAATTCTGTAACCGCATGTAAGTCTGGATTAGAAGGGTTTGCAGAATACAGACTAAATTCACCTTTTGCAATGAACGTACGATATGTAGTAAAAGATTAAAATTCATAACTGTAATGCACTGTGGGAAGGAGAGATCAAATACCATGGATGTTGCCAATATCCTGAGTTCTTGCAACGATAGAACATTTGCCAAATGAAACTCCTAGATGATCTCAGAAAGTGGAACAAGTCCTGTGTATAAAAGTGTATCATGAATTTTACCTCACAGGGGTTATTCATTATCAGTGTGTGTTTCTGTATGTTATTACAGGATCTAATTGTGTTCTTATGCTTTTCTTTAACTTTTACCTCAATAATGTCTTGTCAACTTTCATTTGGCTAGTCTAAAGAAACAAGGTCTTTCCATTTTCTCTACAGCTTCCCGAGGAGGGGAAGTGGAGAGGGAGGTGCTGATCTCTTCTCCCTGGTACCCAGTGATAGGACACATGGGAATGGTTCAAAGCTTCGCCAGGCGAGGTTTAGAGTGCACATTAGGAAGCATTTCTTTACTGAGAGGGTGGTCAAACACTGGAACAGCCTTCCTAGAGAGGTGGTCGGTGCCCCAAGCCTGTCATTGTTTAAGCGGCATTTGGACAATGCCCTTAATAACACGCTTTGACTTTTGGTTAGCCCTGAATTGGTCAGTCAGTTGGACTAGATGATTGATAGACTATTCCTATTCTATTCTATTCTATTCTATTCTATTCTATTCTATTCTATTCTATTCTATACATCTTTATGAGGTACCTAAATCATTCCCCTAGTTAGCCTCAGGAACCATCTCCCTCTGAAATAACTATTTCATGAACACCGTGTTTGTATTTTCCCATCCTTACCAATAATACATAATTCACTGCATCCTCAGATAACATTGATCTGCATCACACTGGTGACCAGTTGATCAATACCTCCCTGACCTTCTCAAAGCTAAGGAAGATCGCTTTTTATTATAGCTATTTTGGGGCTAATATTATATATCATACAATGATCCAACAGCATAAGCTTTTAAGAGTTCTTGAACTAGATTCTGCTAGCAATTGCCAAGCTATGTGATGTTGTATTGCAAATAAATACGAGCCTGTAAAATATGTGACATTTATGAGTATAGCAAGGGAATACCAAAAAAAAAAAAAAACAAACCAGAAAAAAACCCCAAACCCCACCCAGAATATGTTTTCCCTTATGAAATCAATTCATTTAAAGCTATTCTTGAGTTACTTAAAAATAAACAGTCAGTAATTATTAGCAGCAATAGAACATAGTTCTGAAAGCAGATCATGAAGGCAGGCAAGAATCATGAACCTGTATTTGATGGTAAAGGACAATGAGACAGAAAAGGAGAAAAAAATATTTGTCCAGCTTTATAAAGCACGTTAGTGCTGAAATTGGGCACGTAATACAAGAACGTGTAAAATTCGTCCTCCATGTTAAAATGTTCTTCAGGATGGTATTACAGAACACTCACAACTTGTAATGCAATGTAACTGACACTCGGGTTTTCGGACTATTGCTGAATTAGGCAAGATTCAGTTTCAAGGTTTGCACAGCCTTCTATGATGCCTGAGAAATCAATTCCTCCCTGCCTCAGTTTCCCATCTGAAAGTAATGACTGGAAGCACTTCTGGCTATGGTTCCAGGATAATACAGAGGACACAGCTGAGACAGGGTCTTTGATGTACTTTGCACTGTGGAAACATGTGCCATATAACTGGTTAACACAGTGCCCCATGGAAACCACTGTACCTCTGTTTCAGACTGTCATTCAGTTCTGTAGCCAAGGCTCTCTGGACAGCTTTCACCTCTTGTGCTATGTAGCTACAAGCCTCCTTTTAAGTATTCATATTTTATAAAACTGACCTTTTTAATAAAAAACCTAACTTAACTTTTCATAGAAAGCAGCCTTCCTGCCTGCTTTCCATGAAAAAATGAGTTTTGATGGAAAATATGTAGGCCTGCAGCTGTCAATTCAAAATTATCCTTCTTTCCAACTTAATGCCAAAATTAACTCCATTTCAATAAAGCAGATTTTGTATGTAGCATACCACAATTCAATCAATTTTGTGTAAGTTCATAGGCATTCTTACAAGTTCCTATCTTGAGAGAAAAGGTACTAATTAACTCTTTCTTGCCAGCCTCTGAATGGGAAGCTGTAATTAATTCCTCTGAAATTTTCATTATTCCCCAAGCTGTAGCTAACATGTCAATAGCAATGTTATGTACAGGTACTTCAAGGATTTAAAACAAAAGGGTAAAGTATGGTTGAGGCCAAGTCTTGTCATTCTAATCCTCTGCCCGAGATTATTTATTTAATTAATTAATTATGTCAAACTACGAAATCAACTTGGCCATTGTTTAGCCAGAAGAATAAATTCATGTTTACTAATTTCACATACTGTTTTCCAGAGAAATAAAAGACAGCAAATGTTAAGTAAAGGAAAAATATATTTGAAAGCCTGTTAGTCTTTAATCTGTGTTTTTGTTTTCCCAAGCGAATCAGCATAAAATTACTTAAGAAGGTGTTTCTCTAAGTCTCATGATATAGGAAGAAAGTATGTTGAATACCTGCACGTTTCTATTTGTTGGGTGGCTTACTGATGCAAAACAATTGACTTCATGTTGTCACTCAATCATAGTGGCTGCTCAAGTAATGATGAAGAATTTTGTTCTTACTACTCTCTATTTCATGTAAACACTTGTAGAAAACTCATAGTCAAGGTTCAGTTAGTTCTATGGCATTTATTCAGTTAAAATAAATCTTTAATGCCATTTGGGAAGTTTGAAATAAATATTGTTCATAAGAAAAGTATTAAGGGAACCATTAGGATAAAATTTGAATTTCTGATCGTTTAGAGTGGTTTAGGGACTGTTGCAAAATCTACTGGAACTCATAAACTGACTCCCATTGATATATTGGCCTCTAGAATAGACACTGACAACAATTACATTTCATCTTGTCTTAAATTCTCCATATGTTAAATGATTTATAAGACACGTAATTTATAAATTACTTCATCTTAACTTTTCAAATGTAGGTAGTTTAGGAAAATGTAGGTAGTTAAGGGAAAAATCTTGCTTACAGTGATGTTCATGTCATCTCCCTGCCAGTCCCCGTATTTTACAAAAGACTGCTCTTATGTCAAAATGTATAATGGAGGTTATATATATTAAGTTATACTTCTTTATTTATTAGAAATGCACATATGAAAACTTGTAGGATTAATTTTCAAATTAGAGAAGCAAAAAGAAGTTAAAGCTATGATTTAATTCCTTAACACTAATTAGCTGCTATTTGTGTAACACTACTAATAATGAGAAATAATAACTTTTACAATTGTTATTTTAATGCATATAGAATTTGTTTAGGTGAATTCAGATACAGAACTGTGTAACCCTTAGCTATGCTTAAAATAATACATCTTGTGATTTATGGAAAACAGAGTGTTTGAAGAAACGCCAGTGTTGAGACCAAGAAAGGCTATGGTTTTTATTTTGGGAGGAGGATTCAGATTTATAGTCTCTGTCACCTCGTATGATTCTGAGTGCACACATAACAGTGTGACCACACAGCGGAGTGTCTGGAGGCTATCACCTTTTGGCCCCTTCTTCCTGGTGTAAACTTGCACATGGCTTTAACTGAGCTCTGCCATAACCCATATACGATAATTTTCCTTACCAAGAGGGTGTTTTTTTCTCTTTACCCTCAGAAAGTGATCTCTGCTGTTCCATAAAAAAGGAAGGAACACATAACAGTCATGATTCAGTCTGGAATCTGACTGTAATGTTTCACAAATTAAAGCAAATTAGTCACGGATAGGTTTTGAAGTTTTTTGTGGAATTCACATATTATCAGTTGCATTTTTGCTAAAGTGATTTAAAAGCAAACTGCGATTAGCTGTGCACAAGAAAAAGGTATTTTTTGCCGCTGTTAAAATTTACTTTCTTTATAGGGTTACTGTAAAAAAATCAAACCCCAATGTTATTGAAATATTTCTTTCTTTTGGTCTTGTTTATGTTATTTACAGTAGAACACATGGTAGAAAGAGAAGAAAAGAATACTGTTCATTTACATTTGCTTCTTGTAAAATAAATTTTTTTTAAAAAGCCTATATTTTATTCTTGATAGTGACATCATTTCAGAGCAAAATCTAAACTGATTTAATAATAGCAGCAAATGATTTCAAGAAGTAAGTCATGACTCAGAAATACAAAATATCATGAGATCAAAGTCTCAGAAGGACCTAGGAACATCATGGTTCATTTAACTAGAGGAAAAGCGATTCTCAGTGTCTGACAGAAGTGTAACTCATAAACATAGTTTGAAAACCCAGGTGTTTTCTCAATGTGTGGAATTTTAACACCATAACTTCCATTAAAATCACTGTCCTGCTAGCAATTTCTGAAACAGGGAATAAGGATTTTATTTGTGAAAGGCACAGGTTACACAAATGGGGAATCAGTATATTAGGCTCAAATATGAGTCTTTCTGTTTGTACAGGTTTATCCTTTCAGAGTTTTAGCAACTGTGAAAAGTTTAGTAGTTTTCGTATCAAGAAAGGGAGGACTGAATAGTTAAAGTCAGCCTGAATGGATCCATGTTGCCACACCCCCTGGGTGTGACAGGGCTAAGGAAAAGATTTCAAAGGGAAAACTGACCCCAAATGGGAATATGATCTGTGAGGATTATTGATCTCTAGAAGGGATCTTGATGAAGAATAGTATCAGTCTTAGGCGTAAAAATCCATAAGAAGGATGTGGAATGGATTATCTGTTTAATGCTTAACTATTAAATAAGGAGCCTGATGATGTTTGATCAGTGGCCCCTGTGATGAACTTCAGATCACTGAACACTCCTGGTGGAAGGATGGAGGCCTATAGATTCAGTTATAACTAGCTGCTTATTTCCCTCTTCCCCTCCGCCTTTTTCTTGTCTTTCTATAGAGAAATAAATTTGGGGCAAATATCAGGCATCATTCTGTAATATGGGAACTAATTTATAGAGAGGGGGAAGACACATTTGTCATGGTTTTGGCCAGATTGGCCAATCAGAACGACAGATGGCCCTCGCCCCAAAAAAGAGAGGAGAGGAAGAGATAAGGAGATTTACGAGTTTAGAAAAAGAACTAAACTACTTTTATGAAAATAATAATAAATAAGGAAATAAGAAATAATAAGAAAATTTTAAAAGAAGTATACAATATATACAAAACTGTATCCAG
>VYZM01023024.1:19382-42282 GCA_013398915.1 Dromas ardeola | reverse complement strand
GCAGACGAACAGACAGGGTCCTCCTCAGACGTCGGCCATTGAAGAAAGAGAGCAAGAGACTTGCCCCTTTGATCCCTCAGCTTTTATACTGAGCGTGATGCAGATGGGATGGAATACCCTGTTGGTCAGTGTTGGGTCACCTGTCCTGTCCGCTCCTCCCTACAGGTGTGACCCCTCTACGCTTCTCCGCTTCTGACACTCCAACGGGGCAAATAGCGAAGTTAGCTGACCTTGGTTGTTACAGCAATAAGTATAAGCAAGAGCCTCTCTGCATACCATTCCTTGGTGTAATCAGGTCTTACCACTCTGAGAGTGAACAGTTTCTGAACAATACGCTGGTAATTTCAGACTTTAGTCAGTTAGAAGAGGCCCAGCTAAAAAGTAAAATTACAAATCAGAAAATTGGTTCTGTTTTACCTCAAACCAGGACAATAGTAAAAGGAATGGGTTTGGGGGTTTTGGTTGCTTGGTTGTGTTGTTGTGTTTGTGTTTTTTGGTTGTTTTTTGTTGTTGTTGTTGTTGTTGTTGTTGTTTTCTTCTTTCTGTTAGCATCCCTGGATGCTTATAGGGATATAAAGAAGTTAAGAAAAGGTTAGTCAGAGAAGACTCAAGATTTCCCACCAGTAATTATAACAGACAGTTATCTAAAATATGCAGTTAACCAGTGACCCGCTATATGTGAAATAAATGGCCTGGAGCACTTCCCTGAGGAGATGCTGACATTTCTGCAACCTCCACAGTTTGTGAAGAATCCCGCTTCTACCCCTTTTTGGTCCAATACAGCTCAGCAGTATGGACTGAACAAAGACTTCAAGGTGTATCTTGCTATGTTTGAAAGGGGATTGTTGTGGAACACCAGCCTGCTGCGCAGTGACCGCTCTCATTGCTATTTCAGCTGCCACTGCTTCCACATAAGAAAGGTACCTCAAAAGTACTTCCCTGTCATGGCCCAGAGGCTGGAAGAATGGTGATGGCACTGGTAGCACTGGTGAAATCCAGGACTGAATCTGCAGTGCCCTCAAGGTAACAGTTCTCATTCAAATTTTGGGAAAAAAAATAAGACCTGGTTTGGAATTTGGGACGTAACCGGATACTGTGCAGAAAGGAGTTGCTTGATACTGTATCAGCAGGGAATTTCAGTTGTCATTGAGGCAGCCCATGGAAATGATTCTTGATGGATACATTTGCTCTCTTGCATATTTAATATTCTAGACCGAAAGTAACTTGGGCAAGTCTTGAGGCAGATGTGGAAGTGCAATCCCAGGTTCACGGGCCTCATGCCATAGCCAAGGAAATGAGTGTGCAGAAAAGAGAAAAGAAAGGTGGTAATGAAGAAAACCATTCTGGATAACAAGAGATAAGCTCACTCACTTTTCCAAAAAGAAGAGGATCAAAGACTTGGAAATATCCTATGAAGAAAAGCTAACATTTGAAACAAATATCTGCATAGAGCTTTTATCTTAGATTTTTATAATTTTGTCATTTTGCTTCTGCTTTTAACAGTATTGAAACAAATATCTAATGAGATCTTGTTTTAAATCCATATTTTAAAGAAGTTTTCATTCAACATTTGGTAAAAATTCAGGGCCATTTTATGAAATAAAATTTCAGAATTTTCTTGAGGAAAGAAATGTCATTCTTTAGCCAACTCTTTTAAGAATATGAAATAGAGGGACCCGTGTCTCCTTTAAAGCATTAAAATGAAATCCATTTATAAGTACCTTAGCCACACAGTAGAAGGTTCCTCTAACCCTCATCCTAAACATGCACATACAGGCGGAAAAGGGAAATTTTTACAGAAAATCCTACTTCTAGTTGTGGTATGGAAATTATCAGACATGGATGAAAGAAAATCACCAGGCCACGTCAATAGGCCAGATTCAGAAATCCAGATTCTTGACACCTTGTTTATCAATAGCTTTTGAGGGATTTTTTTTGTTTTGTTAGTAGGGTTTTTTTTTTAAGCAAAGTTACATATTTATCATACTCTGTAAAGGTAAATATATACATTTTATTCAACATCTATAATCCTCCTAAAATAAATAGCATATCTGTGACTGCTACAAAAGGTATTTCTACTAAATCTTTGTGTTGACATTACCGTACATGGACTTCAGCATAACAGAGAAAATAAACTTCCTGTAATGTCATTAATGGTTATGGTTTATGTTAACATTGTTTCTCTCAATGGAATATATTTTCTGCTACTGCATTTAACACCTAATTAGTGTTTCAAATGGCACAACAAGCCTAAGTAATGTGAATAATAATTTTTTAAAGAGGAAGAAAGTTCTTTTTTTTTTCTAAAATATTACCTCCTATTAATAAACTCAGGAAAAAAAAAAAAAAGTAGCTTGTCAGCTTAGCTTCCCCATGCTAAAATCAAACATACCAGAAGGTTTTAAAAATCATAAAAAAAATTGATCTGCAAAGACAATTGACTGCTTTTTATACCAGTACACAAATACTTCCTTAAGCAAGGAATAAGAATTATAAGAAAGCTCTATAAGAACGCTCACTTTCTCTTACTGGGTCTGTTTCACATTGCACATATTACTGCCGCAATTTTCTGCTTTTTTATGCCTCCAAGATTACTGTTTCTTCTGTAACAGAAGTAGGTAGTAATGGGAAATACATGTAAATTCTCTTGAGCTCTACCAGCAAGAGTGCAGTGGCAGTCTTTTTCTGGCTTTCTCTGGAATTGGACAGATGAGCTAATGTTGGTAAAATGTACCAAGACAAAGATATTATTTTAATTTAAAATAAAATATATAGGAATATGTCACTCGATACTCAAAGACAAGGAGAGTAGCTCAGCCATTACCTACCATGCAGAGTCCAGTGAGATGAACCAGAAAAAAAGAAGAATCAACCCAACAATTACAGTTGTAAGATTCCTATAAAAAGGGCAGCTGAACCCATTATTAGAGATTGTATGTCCCGATAGTCCCCAGTCTTTCAGGCTGTCACATCACTGAACCTCTCCCTGTGGGAAGGAGCTGTCATGCCCTCTGGTCTCACGTTTCTGTCAGGACCATGAATACATTACTGTTGATTTGTGCATGTGCAGTAGATTTGGTGCTTCCCTGCAGTGCCAGCATGTGCCACTAGATGAGCTGTGCTGTGCCTACCTACAGCTGGTAGGCTGCCGGGCATCCAACTGCATTTGAGAAGAGCCAGAAGCAGGACCAGGGGTGAATGAATTGGCTTGGCGACCTGCAAACCATAGAATCAGAGAATACTTTGGGTTGGAAGGGACCTTTAAAACTCATCTAGTCCAACCCCCCTGCAATGGGCAGGGACATCTACAACTAGATCAGGTGGCTCAGAGCCCCGTCCAACCCGTCAAGTGTCCACCTGTCCAATGTGTCAAACGCCCTACAGAAGTCCAGACAGACAACATCCGTAGGTCTTCCCTTGTCCACTGATGTAGTCACTCCATCATAGAAGGTCACTAGGCTGGTCAGGCAGGACTTGCCCTTGGTGAAGCCACGCCAGGCCATTGCTTTAGGGTGGGAAACACTAACACAAATACAAATTACAAATGAAAATATGAAGTTGCTGTGTTTTCTTAGCCATTTAAACACATCATATATGAATTTATAATACATTATTCCCATTGTATTAATCTGAAAACAAATGTTACAATACCCTGGTTCATCGGGAAGAAATGTAAAAACTTTATTGCATAAAATATACTGTGCTTCACTAAAAAGGATACTAAAAGTATTTTTAAGTAACATGTCTTTCAATGAGCCCATCAATTAATTTTGCAACTTTGGGCTAACATTTTCAAATGTTTTATAATTTTCTTCTTCCCTGATAAGTTACATGAAGGAAACTATTTTTTTCTTAAATATGGTGCTTCAAATAAGCTGAAGCACCTATCTTCAGAATAGCTCAACCTGAGTATTCTGATTTGAAAGACCAGTAATTTTACCTTAATGACACTGGAAATACACACAGCAGCAGAGATAAAAGAACTTCATTTGACTTTTTTTAAAAACTGATGACATCTTTCTAAATATTGTGTTTCATTCTCCCAGTTTAAAAATGGAAAAATACATACCTTCATCACAAATGTGTTGTGAGATCAAGTGTTTGGTGAACTACATACAAAAACAGAACAGTGTAAATTATAAGTATCATTGTTACTATTATAAACATATGCCTAGATTTTGTTACAAAGCATTCACGTTATTACACAGAAAATAAGTTTTATTTTATTATGTATGTGATTTTAGCAGTGAGAATATACTTCATCTTCTCAGTCTACACTTAGAAACCAATATTTTCCGTTTATTCACCTTCATGCTAGTATACTTGGCTAACGTCTCTTCAAACATCTGCAGATGAACATTTCACCATGCTTTAGTTTAGGTCTGATGTTAAGTCGCAAAATATCAAACTGAAATACTGAATCACTGACAATTTCAGATCACATAAACAGTTACTGATCAGATATAGAACGATCCTTTCTCAAAAAACAAAGCAGTCCACCTATTCATTTATCCATAAACTTCAAAACAGACTTAACAGACCTCTGGATGACAGATAAATTTTTCTCTGTAGCCATACTCTTTCTGTGCTCTCAGCAAGTCTGGAAACAGCGAGATTTATCATTTGATTCCATCTCTTTGAATAGCCCTGAGAACAGTACATGTCATAAGATAACATAAGAAATAATATATGATAACCATTAGAGAAGTGTGGGTGAGAGAAAAAGATGAGGTGGGCTTTTCTGCAGCTAGAAGTCAGAAGAAATAGGTTAGTTCCAAAGCAGTGAATAGGCAGCATTTTTAACCTCATTTAGATCAAGGTAAAATAAGATTATATGGAACAACATTTTACGAGTTAAAGTAATTTTTATAATAGCAACTAACACAATGAAAGGAGGGTATGGACCTGAAACCTCCTCCACTAAATCTGTTCATACAGAGGACTTCAAGCTTCTCTTAAAACATCATCTCTGAATTTACACAAGAATTTCTGTTCTAGTGGTTTAATTCCCATTTGTTTTTGAATACCTACCTTTTCTTACTACATTTACTTGTGATCTTACTTACCATCCACATCACACTCAGCAGCTGCATACCTTTCATATCACTGTATGATATTCATTTTCTTTTTCGTACCTATATGGCATTGTTCTCTTTCTCATTTGTTGGATTGCATCAGTGGTTCTAATGCTTTTTTGGCTGCTGAGGCTGTCTTGTCTGCCTCCCACCCCAGCGAGCTACTGCTTAGGTTGGGATACTGCCCGCTGCAGTCTGTACCTCCTCTTCCAGTTTATACTCTAGGCTTGGTGTCCCCAAGGACACCTCTTGGATTACATATTCAAAGTAGTGTTGTTTTCCTCTGTTGAAGGGCTCACGCCCAAAGGACAGATTTCTTCAGCTCTGGTGGTTTCAGTTAAGATTTGGGACTCAGAAGTATTTGCGAATAAAAATTAGATTTTAAAAAAGTCACATTTTGATAAACTCTTCACCCCACATTTTGGACTGGCTCCTCTGCGCCTATGATTTATACCCCCTCTTCACCTGCTCCCTGGCTCCTTGCAGTAAGGTTTTATCTGAAAAAGCAGACTGAAACGTTTGTGCATTCCTAAGAAAGAGGAATATCATGCTTTTAGAGAAAGTCTGAAACAAGATCTGTTCAGTTTTGATTGCGGCGGAAGGAAAATCAACCTCAGTGTGTATATATAGTGTAATCAATGGGAAAACGGCGATCACTATAAAAAGTTTTCTATATTCCTTTGACTTGAAATATTAAGGTTTGCCTATGCAGACAAGTTAGTGAAAATTAATGACTATAAATTAGAGAATAAATTTACAGTGCTCTCAATACTGACTGCCTTGTCTGCCTGAAAAAATCTGCTACCTGCTACAAGTGTTTTTTTTTTTTTGTGAGGCCATTTACTCCACCTGCAAAGTATGGCATACTACCCCATAGGTATGGAGCCCTGAGTGTTTGCAGGTGAAGTTAATAAGAAGTGATCACTGTGCTATAAATTTACACCCCAGACTGCTGCAAATGATCTTCTCTATGTAGGAAAGTCCTTAGAGAGGCAGTATGGTTATCCATTATCATCCATAGTTACAAAATGTGTTAAGGATTGTCATTCAAGAATTATATATTCTAAGTTTAAATTAATTGGCTACAAAGCAAAGAAAAGGACTGCTTTGACAAAGAGACCAGGTGAGTGACCTTTTTAAGTGGAAATGAAATTGTTTAATTTAATGTTTCAGTAAAGGGTGGTGGGCTTTTTTTCCAGTCAAACCACTGGAATTTTAGAGCAGTTTCAAAAGGCTATGTGGTATGTAGATGGTATGTCATTTCCTGATATTTTAAAAAATTAACTTTGCTTCTGTATTTCTGAAAACACCAGAGGGGGGTGGGATGTGATTCATTTATTTATTTATTAATTATAAGGTTTTCTTTTTTGAAGTAACTTGGTTACAAAATTTTACATTTGGTTCAGAAGGATAAGAAGTATTTAAAAAGAAACAGTATCTGAATTATTTTAAATATAGGTAGAGAAATGGTTTAAGAAAAAAATAGTTGTTTGCTTGGTGAATCTGAGGGGTTTTTTTCCCTGGATTTTTCTTTTGACAATGCTTTACGTCAGACACACAGATGTTTGTCCTTTGCTGGCAGATAATAGGGACAGAGACAAAACTGTTCCAGCTGTTCTGTCTGTTCCAACTTTTGTATGTTAGTGGTAGTCACAAAAATTATTTTTAACGTCTTTCCCAACACAATTTAAGTCACAAGGTTGTGGTACACCTGCATCATACTGCTGTGTATTGCGTTCCCCTTTTGTCACACAACAGGCTTTGAACGTATCCTGAACATGTCTCTAGGTAGACAGATGAACCCAACTAAAGCTTTACTGGCTTCCTTGAGTACTTCTCTGTGTGGTGTCAATAGGAGGCTGGAGCCTGAGGCGGAGTCATATGCACACACACTTGGAGAACTTTCCTGTAACAGAGAATTTGATTCACCACCAACTCTGTTGGGGAGTGTGTGGTGTGGGTAAAAGGGAAAGAAAAGGCAAAAATAACAACCTTTTAGTCTACATACTCTTTTGAGTTTTTAATGGAAGTCAGCAGTTACTATAAACTTCAGGGGTTTAACTTTAGAAAAAGGTTTCGTTCAAAAGACTCTTTTGCTTTCAGACACTGAAAATCTTTATTAGTGTCCTCTAAATGAGAGCTTAGGTTGTATCAATACTTCAGTGTTTTGTAATGAAGTTACAGGGCAGAATGGTCATGCGTAGCACAGAGTGCTTCTGCTTTAACCTTACCCCAATTATAAACAATCAATGATTTTCTTTTTCTTTCTGTAGATGTCTCAATACTATTTTAATATGACATTAGTCAGCTGGTGGACATAATAATCCAATCTTTTCCCCTTCTATAGTGGGAGCTGCTTATGTAACTCTTGGTTCTACTTCTTCACTACATGCAGTTTTGTTTTGTCAGCAAGTTTAATCTTTTCAAAGTTAAATTGTCTGCTCAGGTGATTTATGAAGATTATAAATAAAGGCCCAAATACTCAAAGAAATTCTATCTAGGATATAACTCCTCCTAACAAGATTATAGTTCTTTATCCACCTGCATAAACTGCTATATCTGCTCTGGTGCTAAAGTATGTGTTTTTGAAGCTTATCTGTAACATATTTCTCTGCACAAGGGAGAAACCGTTCACTGAAATAACATTTTCCATTATAATGTGTTCCATCTGTGCAAAATATCCTTCTGTAGATCAACTGTTCTATGTGCAGGTGAATCTCTGTTGAAATGCAGTAGTTTTCAGAGGCTCCCAGAAATGAAATCCAACCTCTTTTTCACCCGCTCTTGTGCTGCAAAGGCTGAATGGCAGATAGAATATAAATAGTACTTAAAGAAATAACTCAAAGCTACTGATCATTACCTGACTCTTGCTGAGTGAATAAAGTGTGTGGTCAGATATTCATCTGGTATTGACAGGTAGAATTAGAATGAGAGCTCTTTAGGGAAAATAGTATTTCTTGATGGTAATTTGCCCACAGGTAAACTTTTTTTTCTACATGCAAGTGACCCTTTGCAACTCTCTGCTCTGGGAGATGTTTTTGCTGCCAAAATTATCATATTGCTGCTTCCAAAAAATCCCTCTCCTTAAAAAAAGGAGGTAGGCAGAGAACAGGATGCAAACTATGCTCACTGTTCTGTCTGCAGCAACATACTTCTAACTAAATCTTTTCCGTTTGCTCGTATTCTGTCACATGATGCAATGGATGGGAAAACCCATGTGCGAGGAAAAAGTCTTTGGAGGTCCAGATGCAAAGTCTTACTATAAGTGATGAGTACAATTAATGTGACTTGTGACCTGCTGGTTGTTGGGCTTGTTCTCACTTAAAAACAGGGATCCTGGGAGAAGGTCATGAGCTCAATGGATGGTGTTGATTAGTGCAAATGTAGTTGCCACTTGATTACAATTCTAGAGTGAGGAGGAAGAGGAATAAGTATGATTCGAATAGCTCTCAGGTATATAAATAAAATATAGTAGAATAAAGATACCTCCACTGGATTAAAATGAACTTGTTTTGGTATTGAAAACAACATCCTTTATGGAGCCCTGGACGTGCTGCTGTATCCAGTTTGTAGTACTACTTGATTAAAATTAGCTCAGTTGTCTCTGAGCTATGCTGCAGGGCCAAAACTTTTTTCTGGAGTGGCTTTTCAGCAGCACAACAGCTTAGTGTTGTACCAATCATTAAAAACTAGCCTGCAGAAATCACAGACCAAATACATGAAATCATGCATAATTATATCACTGCCATTTACTTCCCTTAACTACACTGTTTGATCTTCATTCAAACCATCAGCAAGTTAAAAATTTTGGAATTTCTAAGCTGAACTGAAAAGAAAAATAAATTGTGATATTTTACCTTAGCAAAAAGATAAAGGACTGTGAGGTTATGCTAGGTATTAGGCTAGGAGGTGATCATGTTCCTACATATCCTACTTCAGATATGAAACCAAAGCCTTTTGATCCATTCAAGGTGTTCCAATATAATAAAAAAAAAGAGGAAAAAAAAAAGCATGAAAAACTATTAATTTGAGTAGATGATGTAAGGAGTTGTACCACTGTATAGCTGTCATATTGAGACAGTGGTAATTATAAATCTTGATTATTGGTTAGGAAATAAGACATGTATATTATTGTTAAATTAGCTTGTTTCTTGCTAGACAGGTAGCCTGACAGCAAAGAAATACAATTGTATAGACCATGATATTACCACAATACATGTTAATCCAATTTTGACTGAAGTAATCTGTATCATCACAAAGAATGTTTTCCTAAAATGTTAACTGAGGTAATTAGACCTTTTAAGTATGGATCAAAGTAGATAAAATAATTATAAATTATTAACTGTTTATTGCGCCCTGTATCATCTTAACCTTATCTAATAAATAGCAGTCTTTAAAAATAAACTCAAGGCAAATTTCTCTCCATAATTCTAAAAAAAAAAAAAATTCTAATCTTCATAAAATAGCTAAAATAGCTGTAACTTCATTGATGCACTTTTGTACTTCCTTATTCAAGCACACAAGAACAAGATTTCTAGCCTAATCTTTTTGAGTTGAGGTGTTTATCTGAACTGCATGTAACTTGTGAACTCCTGCTCTTCCAATATGCTTTGCAGCAGAAGTTTTTCTAAACTTTTTGCAGCTTAGTGATAAAACTCTCAATACTCCTCTGAGATAACAAAACTTCATGTATTACCTTTGTTGCAGACCTCAGCTGTTCCCTGTTTTTTGTGGGTTTATTTTAAGGAAAACATTTTGGTGAATTTGAAATACGTGGGTCAGGTTTAGAAACTACTTGTGATATTGATAAACCCTACTAAGAAATAGCCTTGGTAAAAACATTTGCATGAAGGACAGATTTGTGCATATGTCTGAAATATTATATGAAAATGGGTATCTTGCAGAATTGTTCTTGAGATTTCTTACATAAAAAGTCCTCTTTTCTTCAGGTTGGAAAGCCTATTCATTTGAAAGTGAAGTGTTTTGTTAGGAAAGAATTAAAAATTTGAAACAATCAATACTTTCTTTTCCATGTAATACAAATTTCTGCAATTCAGATATTAATCTTCTGAACAAACTAAAGTTCTCCAGAGAATATTCTGGGACTGGATTATCAGAGCACAGGGTAGATCACTGAATTTGGAATATGAATGAGGAAGAGATACGTTTGTTTCTTCACTCAGCACTTCCAAAATTCATGAACTTCCACTCCCTTTTCTGTTTTGAATTTTGTTAAGGAGTTCGTGAATCAGTTGGGAGTCAGCAAAACATTAGCATTAATGAGTTCATTTCCACACAAATTGTCTCATTATCATGCTGACTTCCAGTGTTTTGTGACAGTCATGAACTCAGTCCTCCTGCAAGGAGTGTTCATTTGCTTGCCTCACTCAAAATGGGGTGTGGGGGAGGAGGTAAATAAAAAAACCAAAACCAACACCAGCATACAAACGTACTGATTCATTGATGCAGCAAACTCTGTGTTTTCTCCATAGTTAGTTTTAGAGAATTCTGAGTACAGTATTTGTTTGTTACGTTTGTCATAATGCACTAATTCTGCCTGGCAGTTGGTGAAAACTAATACCTAGAATCTGACTTTGCAAATTACATAAAGGAGATCTAATTTGAATTTTGTAGCAAAATATCTGACCCTAATTATTATAATGCCATGGAAGTACACTCAAATGAAAATACATTGTGGGAAAAATACTTTTGTAGTACCCAAATAACCTTCCAACAGTTCTCTCATTATCCGATGTGTATTTGTTGTTTTACACAATGCCATAATATATTTGTGCCATAGCTATCAGATTAATGATACCGCTGATCATTCAGGCTTTCTCAGAACAAATACTGAATGTCAGGCTGTTGATAATCTTTTTCAAGTGAGACATTATGTTCATTTCCCTTCAGACCACTGATTTGGTCCTTAATCCATTTGTAACTCACTGTGATTACGCTCAGCGGGTGTATGAACTATATTACGGTTCTGCTCCTGCAGGCTTCTTTTGTCTCATAAAGCCGGCAAGGATGAAGTAGGTATGGTTTATTCCATCATCCCGATCAGATCCTTAATGCAGGTACTGGTTAGTCAGCCTGTTTCACTATGTCCTTTCTTCATGTCAATTCTGGAATGGTGGATGAATTCATCCTGTGACCCAAGATTAGAGTTGCCTCTGGGTATCCTTTACCTTCACTGTAGGTCAGGCCTGTGGGTATAAGTAGTTCTTTTTTTCCCAGGGACAAAACTATCACAAGACTTCTTCTGGCTAATAAGATTTGCATTAATTACCACCAACTATGACCATTGCAGAGCAACTGTGCGTTAACAACTTTGAAAAATCTGTGTGTCCATAAAATACATCACATGCTAATATAATATTCTTTGACATTTCTGTCCTTGCAAAGTCTTCTATCTGTCACAACATAATAAATCCATATTCTCTAGTACTCATATCTCCAATATGTATTTTTCTCACAGTGAAGATCTGTGACTTCTGTTACACAGGATATCAAAGTGAATAGAACACAATGGTCTTTTCTGTTCCTTAAATCACTGGTGAATATTTATCTGTCAGTCTTAGGCTCCAAATACTTACCAAGTACATATGAAAATAGAAGAAGTGATGCTGTACTCATCATTTATTGCCATATTTACTGTTGGTGTGCAATAATGCTCCTGTTTCTACACTATTATGGGAGCCCGCCAAACTGTATTTCCAGTTTGCTGCCCATTACTCCAATAATTGATGTATGTGCATGCATTATATGTAAGAAAACCTAAATGTCTCTCAAACTCTACCCTGTCAATTAGGTACTTGAATATCCAAGGAAAAAAAGATCCAATGTCAAATTTTGAAGTAATGGAACAAGCTTAGGAAAGGATATTTGGGTCAAGTGGCACTGAAAATATTTTGAAATATCTATTAAAAAAGATTGACACTGATATTATCAAGTTCAGATTTTAAATACCTGTATTACTGTAATGTGTGCTATGAAAGGTTCTGACATCAAGCAGTTGACTTATTGCATGTTTCCACTTTTTATTACTTCAGAAATCTATCATTTTTTCTCCTTTATGGAGTTGTTGAGGATTTCTTTTCAGTAATAGACCCTGTCTGAAATCTTGGCTATAGTTTGTAATAACCCCTCTTATGTTTATACAAACTGCTAAGGCATTTTGTCCAAGGAAATGCTTTTGTTCTTGTTGTGGATTAACCTGAACAAATTTTTTTTTTTTTGTCCTTTCAGTTCTTTCCCATTACAGGCTGTAGTTGTCAGATACCTTAAAATTTTCCACTAATTCTGTAAATTTGGGTAGCATCCTTGAAGACAGAATCAATGTTTCCCAATATTTTGGACCTAGAGCTCTCTACTGCATGAGTGTGCGTGGTTTGGATGTGTTGACCTTTTTGTCAGCGAGTGATTTTTCCATTTCATTGAGTTGCACTGCAGGACAAAATATTTTTCTGATTAAAAGTAGAACCCTACACTTCTCTGTAATTGTTCTGTGATGAATCCTTATGGGCTTTAGCAGGCCTGGACTCTTGCACGTTCACCTATAATTTGGGACTTCCATAGCTCAGCTAGAATCATAAAGCACATCCCTTAAAAATGTTAGGCCTTGAAGAGAGATTTTCTACAATCTGACTGATAAACAATCCTGCAAAATTTGCATTCTTATCTAAGCATCTAACTCGGCAAACTTACAAGGGCATCCAGTTGCTGACTTAATTTATAGAGAACCTTAGAACTTCCAGTAATGCTGGGGTTTGGCTCTGTATCTAAATATATATTTAAGTTCCCAAATTGAAAGTCGTGATCTTAACTTTTTAAGTTGAATATCATGATTTCTTTGACAATCAGTTTCAAACAGCCTTATAGGTTAAGAAACACCTTTTTTTCTATTCCAAGGATACCTACTCTTTTCTGGACACTGAGTTCCCATCTTTATTAAGAGTAAATCTCATTAGCATTCTATAATAACATCAGCCCAGGAGGCATCCTTATTTCCCTGGATAAATGACTAATTCAGAAGAATATTTTGTAAAATATAATTAAATGTTGTCTATATACAAAATGCATTATATGCTGGATAGAGCGTAACAAGATAGACCAGGTGAAAATGTATATCTGCACATACATTAATTGTTCTGTTCTATATATAACTGATTATTATTGTACTTCTCCATTTATTAGTTTATTAGTGAAGAAACAAAAGGAAATGTTATTCTTAATAATTAATTTGACACATCCAAGGCACAAAATTATCAATTCTTCCTCTAAATGTGATTGTATGGTTTTAAGCAGGTGAAGTTTTATGTTTGCAAAGATTTGCAATATGGAGGCTGTGAGAGTACTGTATTGATTTATTAGATAGAGATCTCTGAAGAAGACTCCTCCAATGATGATCATGTATCAGGCCATTCAGAAAAGGCAATGGCAGTAATACACAAATCCATCCTGGAATTTTCTTTGGGCAGAATAATCAATAATTTTAAATGAGACTCTTATAGTAAAAGGATGTTGAAAAATGTGAAAGATGTTACTGAAAATATGATGGCTTTTATCTGGTAACAAACTGTTATAAGCTACCTTTCTGACATCATTGCCAGAAACTCTTGTAAAAGTATGTAACAAATGTCAGTGTACAAATTTGCCAAATTAATATGACTCTGGCTTGCGAATGGGGGAAAAAAAAAGTTGTGCAGTAGCTTAATTCAAGCATAAAATTAGATTTTGCAATCAGTAATTATGGCTATATTTAACATTCTACAAAATACCAAGAAACAATGTTTAGTGAGTACACTTCATGTAACAGTAATAGGATCAGTCCAATTCCTATAGAAAGATGATGTTCTGTTTATATGCAAATTACAATGCAGTGCATACCCATTTACAGCAGACCACACATTACAGAGAAATCCATTTGGAAACATCTGCAGATGTGCCAAGCCAGGAAGTGTTGGCCCGCTCACACCACACTGTGGGATGTACATGCCACAGCACCCATGCGCGCTGCACCCGGGGGTGCTACAGACACGGGACGATCCACACCAACCCTCATCAGCAGAGAAGGTGCACTTTGTGGCACACACTGCAGCCACGGCCACTTCGACAGGAGACAGTGTTAGCGTGCCCTGCAGGCCCCTTGTGGCCAGCAGTTCCAGGGTTACAGCCTGTAACTGGAGAGTGGCGTGTCCGCTCCTTGTTTTGCAGTGGACACAGCTGAGCTGAGACCTGATAAACTCTCTGTACAGTCTTGCAGTTTCAACATAGCCTAAACTAGAAAATGTTCGGACCTCAGTTGTACAAAATCTCTTACAGATGCTCAGGCATGTAATATACAGACAGATAACTCCGCTGGAATGGAAGATTAGATTCTGTGTGGTTTGTAGCATTTTTAGACTTCTCAGCTACACCTAGAACCATCTATACAACAGTTTCAGTCTACAGCATCCATACAAAAATAAGTACCCCAAATGGAGATCAACTAAACTTAGAAAATAAACATGTATGTAAACGGAGTAATAAAGCAGTTCTAAGGAAAAAAAAAAAAACAACCAACACTGGCAACAATGCATTTTACAGTGCTACTGTTTGATTGTCACCTTTCCATCTCACCTATATTACATCTCTAAAGACAGAGTCTCCTGATTACTGTTTCACTGTTTTTTGTGGATTGTGTAATGTGTGGTTTGCTTTTACAATTTTGCTGTTTCAGTACAAATATACCACTTCCTGAAGACTTCCAGGTACATGGACTTACAGAGAAGTGCAGTGAAAAGAATGAAGCTTCATTTGTGGTGTTAATGGACAGAATTTTCTGAAGAGTTCAACCACTGCCTATTCAGAAAAATAAGTTACCAAATTTTCTTAAGGAGTCTGCATAGATAACCGTGTACATTTAAACTAAGATAAACCTATACAGATTCTGAACCTTTCAGAAAAAGAAGTCAGACTCATGACTTCTGTCAAACAGTTCTCTAGTCAAGTCCAGGCTCCTGGCACTGCCGTTATGCTTTGAGAGCACAACAGGACGCACATTCAGCACGCACCACTCTTCAGAAAATACCAACACAAATTGAGCCAGGACCCCAAGCCTTGAAGAAATAAGCTACTTGTGCCCCAGGACAAAGCACCAGTGAGCAAGTGGAAATAAGAATCTTGTAAATGTAGAGCAGCAAAGCAATGAAATAGTGCGAGACCAATTAATATTAGAAGGCAACTGATGACATTTTAGAAATAATTAGAAAGAAAATTATAAGAAGGGCAGAAGAAAATTGAAAAAAAAGGAAACAAAAAGGGCAAATATATAAAATTAAGAGAACTCAAGAATAAGAAAAAATATAGTGGAAAAAAATGCTTTGAAAACTTGCTAAGGCCTTTTTCCTCCCAAATTATGTAGCATAAGGAGATAAAACACATTCACTCCAGTGTCTGTTTATATAGACTTAAAAGTGGAAAAAAGAAAAAACAAAAGCCCCCAGAGACAATGCCATACATAATGCTTTTAAAGAAAAACAAGTAAAGTCCTGGCAAGAAACAAGAAATACTAATGAAACTTTTATTAACTTTATAGCTATATGGCTGCATGAAACAAGCATAAGCCATAAACTATGAAACCACTTAGTGTAAGCAATTGGAGTGGCCAGGAGCAGTGCAGAGGAAGAGTGTGTGTGTGTGTGTGTGTGCGCACCTGCGTAGGGGGAAGAGGGGGAAAATCAGAAAGTCTCACAGTGCTCACACCTTGTCACAAAACCTTTTTCATGTAGAAGTCATCCTTTCCCCCAACACACAGAAAGAGTCATCAACCAAGGATTTTGGATCTCAGTTGACTCCTTTTTTCAAAGCTATTTTCTCCATAAATCTGGTCTGTAGCCCATTCTAGTAGCTGTAACAATACATAGGAGTACTTCAATAAATGCACAAGCCAATCCCACTTCTACTGAGGTAACCTAAACGATGTTGATGGAAGTGCTCTGAGAGTGGGAGGTACTGTGCGTGAGTCTCCCCTCTCAAGCTTACTATAGCTCTGCCCTTTTTTTTTTTTTTTTTATCAGTAGAAAGAATGAAAAGGCTTCAGGGAGTTTCCAGGCTTCTAGTAGGCAGTTTTTCATTGATCCTCCCAATGGTGAATGAGCAACAAATTTGTAACAATGATCTAAAAAACTCCAGAATACAAATGTGTCTTATCCAAGGGTTAGGGTGTGATGTTTATCTCTGCACTCCTGTCACAGTAGCCCTGATTTTATGTCACAAGCTTGTGAATGTTCATCCCACTTATCCCCCTTCTTCCTCTCTTACCTTCCTTCTAGTCTTATCCAAATAATTCTCTGCTTTATTTTTTTTCTTCCCTTTTGGAAACATTGTGTACCATTAGTTCTTGCCCTGTTATGTGCTGTGCTTTTGTTGCCTCTGTATAGTCTCATTTCTTCATCTGAGAAGCAGTGTCCTTTTAGGCATGTATTGAATCGTTAGTGAAGCCAGTCTGAAATGGAATTGAATACTTTCCCACTGAATAAATTCTAATGAAAATATGGATGACAGCATTATGGAGGAACAGGCCAAACAGAGAACTTAAAGGAAATTCAATGACAATTTTAGCCACTGAGTGGTTTGCATGAATATCACAATGGGGAGATAACATCTTTTGTGAGTGTTTGTAAATGTTCCCTTTCAACCAGGCTCCCTCCCTCCATCTTCTAGACCTGTGACTGACTTAGAAGAAGACTCTCTGACATTAGCAGAGAGGCTTATTTAACTAGAGGTAATTGATTTAACTTTCATAATAGAATTTCTTTTCACAGGCCCTAGCAGTAGATAAAGTACTCACAGTCCATTCACAGAGAGAATGAGATTCAGAGAGAGAGAAAGGGAAGAATAAATAACTTTCTTCAGTCCCTACCTCACAGTGATAGAGAGAATGAAGCTCTTTGCTGAGGATCCACCCAAAGAGAGCACAGGAATGCAACAGGATGGAGGGAAGAAAACTCTGATCACTGCCAGTGCCTGCTAATACAGGGTGGCCCATCTGCAGGGATGCGTTTGAGTGGGAGGGTGCTGCAGATCCTAGGGGATGTGACTTGGATGAAGGGGCAGTCATTCCTTATCATGAAAGTCACCACACAGAATCCTGGTCAAAGCACATGAGTGCACTCATATTATAATATTTCATTTTATGTCTAAATTATTTTTTTCCTATAATGTCAAAATGGTTAAAAGACTAACTTGACTTCCTTCTATGACAAAGTGATCTGCTAAGTGGATGAGAGAAAGGATGTTGATGTTGTTTACCTGGACTTGAGTAAAGCTTTTGACAGCATTTCCCGCAGCATTCTCCTGGAGAAACTGGCTGCCTATGGCTTGGATGGGCATACACTTCGATGGGTGAAAAACTGACAGGATGGCTGGGCCCAAAGATTTGTGGTGAATGGAGTTAAATCCAGTTGGAGGCTGGTCACAAGTGGTGCTCCCAGGGGTCAATACTGGGAGTAGTTCTGTTCTTTCAGTAGTTCTGATCTTTATCAACAACCTGGATGAGGGGATTGAGTGCATCCTCAGTAAGTTTGCAGACAACACCAAGTTGGGTGGCAGTGGTGATCTGCTTGAAGGTGGGATGGCTCTACAGAGTGATCTGGACAGGCTGGATAAAAGGGCTGGGCTGAGGCGAGTGGTATGAAGTTCAACAAGTCCAAGTGCCGGGTCCTGCACTTGTGTCACAACAACCCCATGCAGTGCTACAAGCCTGGGGAAGGGCGGCTGGAGAGCTGCCTGGCAGAAAAGCACCTGGGGGTGTTGATTGGCAGCTGTCTGAATATGAGCTGGCAGTATGCCCAGGTGGCCAAGAAGGCCAACAGCATCCTGGCTTGTATCAGAAATAGTGTGGCCAGCAGGATGAGGGAAGTGGTCGTCCCCCTGTACTTTGCACTGGTGAGGCTACATCTGGAATACTGTGTTCATTTTTGGTCCCCTCACTACAAGAAAGACATTGAGGTGCTGGAGTGTGTCCAGAGAAGGACAACAAAGCTGGTGAAGGGTCTGGAGCACAACTCTTATGAGGAGCGGCTGAGGGAGCTGGGGTTGTTTAGTCTGGAGAAAAGGAGGCTGAGGGGAGACCTTATTGCTCTCTAAAGCTACCTGAAAGGAGGTTGTAGTGAGGTGGACATAGTCTCTTTTCTGAAGTAACAAGTGACAGAAGAGAAAACAGCCTCAAGTTGTGCCAGGGAAGGTGTAGATTGGATATTGGGAAAAATTTCTTCATCCAAAGGTTTATCAAGCACTGGAACAGGCTGTCCGGGGAAGTGGTTGAATCATCATCCCTGAAGGTATTTAAAAGTCGTGCTTAGGAACATGGTTTAGTGGTGGACTTGGTAGTGCTCGGTTAATGGTTGGACTTGATGATCTTAAAGCCTAAACAACTCTATGATTCTATTCTATGATTCTATGGAGACTGTCCTTTTGTGGTCTCTTGCTCTTCTTAGTAAATGATTTGGATTCAAGCTAGGGTTCATCTTGGCAACCCTCAGGAATCTTCATGATACTCTTTCATCCTTGATTTTCCTACTCTGCTGTCTGTCCCTCTTGCTCTAATAAAAATCCTGAAATGCATAATTCAGATCATTTTGGATGCCTTCCAGATCCTGAACTTTCAAGTGCTCTATAGTGTATCAAAGGCTTCACATTTTGTAGGAAAACTGAAAGTGCTCTGCCATCCAGCACCTTCCAACTCATACTCCAGTCCAGAAATAAAAAAAATGAAATCCAAGTCACTCGGTGGAAACATTGAAATCAATTTTGGTACTCAGTCATCTGTTAAATATGTCTGGAAATAAAATTAATCTACAGCTAAAAATATCATCTAATAACGTGAAATAAATTGAGTAAAATTAAAAGAAAAGAACATTAAAAGAAAGGCAGTCATTTTTCCTGTTTCCTTCAATAAAGCATTCTCCAAACCTTTATCTTTCTACTGAAGTATTGTCAGACAATACTGTATTTTGTCAGACTTGACTGGAATTTGGACCTTCATATAAATAGAATGTTTCTCTCTACGTTAATGGAGAGAAGAAAGTGAAGATTTACCTGCAAGTCAGAGACAACAGCTCACACAGCTTTTAGATTTAAATGACCTAACTTTGATTTGCTTTTGCAACAGCACCTTCCAAGGCTATCAATGGCCCTATCAGTGGGTAGCTAATGACGTAGAATATGTTCAGTTTTGTGAGCGTTTTTTGATGGCTATTTCAAGACTCTTCACTGAGTTGCCAGTTTGTAAACCTTAACCTTAAATCTGTTCTAGAAGTTTATTCTCAATAGTTGAAGTATTTTTCCACAATGATATCAATAACTTCACTAGCATAGTGACTGTTTCTTTTATATGCTAAGCAGCAGGTACTCAGACACTTTCAGAGCCCTACTGAAGTGGGGTTTGATTGCTGAAGGGACCTTGAAGGGACCTGACTTTCAAAAACTTCTGAAATCTACACCTGTCAGCCCTCCCCTCCCCTCCCCTCGCAGGACTGCAAAAACTGAGGTTCTAGATTTGATATGCTGTATTTTGTGTCCCTAAATTACACGTTAAGAACTAAAATATAAATACTTATGTCTAAATAATTGCAAATCTAAAAAATAAACATTTTTTTCATTATAGAAGGTAGAAATTATGGATGAAGAAAAAGGTTGAATGCTTTTGATTCACATTTCACAATCTCATTTTAGATATAGCTGAAATTAAATAGTTTTTTGTTAATTTTTTCTCATTAAAATTTTAGGGAGAAAAGAATTGTTTTGGTTTTAACACAGGGTAAATTCTGCTTTTATGTGTGCTCCTGAAATTTCCCTGACCCAGTCTACTAGTTTAACTGGTATTCCACATTGTGTGCCACATATAAAAAGAACAGGAACTGATTTGGGGTGCAATAAGGTGCAAACTCCTCTCTGTGTGAGATGACCCTGCATTGGCCAGAGCTTTGAAGCAGGTCTTCTCGTGTCTCTTCCCTGAAATGAGCACATCAATACACCAGAAGAACTTTTCTAACTCAGCTAGATTTTATGAAATCTCAAGCTGCAGGAAAACCCAGATGACTAGATAAGAAGGCATGTGACACTTTCCTCCTTTATTGTTGACAGCAACAATCTTTTTAAAGAACTGTATAAAAATCTTAATGACAAAGATGAACTGCATACCCTTTACAGCATGTCCCATTTTCCCTTTTCTCCCGTGGGAAGTTTTGCCCTTCTTAAATGTGATTTGCTTCTCTGCTTAATTCTACAGAGTATTTCCAAAACAAATTTCTTTATTGCTTCTTCTGATGCAGACAATAAAGCATTTGACATTGCATCTGGAAATTGTATATACAGTAGCAATTCACAGTAGACATGTGAATTCACTGGAATGTGCAGACTTGTACTAATGATATTAGTCTGTGTTATATCATGAACACCAAATAAACCCTAACTGAATTAGGGGCTACACTGTTTAATTCCTAATATAATTTGGTAATTTGGTTTCAAAGAGAATAGATGCACAAAATGATGCAAAAAAGTAGTATCAATTTACTGTAAAGAGTTTGTCTGCTAAAGGCAACTATTTCCACTAATGACTAGACCTTTTATTCAGAAAGACAGCTAGCTTTCTGGAATCCCCAGTATTTATCAGACAATCTAGGCAAACAATTTCTGAATTTCTCACTGTTCATATAAGGCAGTGTTTCCTAAAAGAGCTCAAGCCTTATTGTCTTGTATTCGTGTTTGATAATTCACCTTCCTCAAGCTTTATGTAAAGCTCCAGGTACTCCTGCTGATATATTCCTGGATTACTGTGTTTCAAACTGGTGCTAGGAAATCTTTTGCAATCAGGGCTTTCAAACAGAGATGTGAAAATAGCATGAGAGAAATCCCTGGGGAGCACTGACCCTCAGAAAGTATTTGCTGCTTCTGTTACCCTGAGTCTGTGCAGATTCTCTTTCCCCTTTTTCAGTTGCTGAATTCATAGTGACAGCTATGAATGCGAAGTCAGGCAAGCTATTCACAGCTGTGACATGCTTTGACTATCTTGACTGTATGCCAGTTGAGAAAATACACACTATAAAAGCAAATATTTCTCTGTTGGATAAATCTCTGTATACCAAAAGGGTGTTATGAAGCTGATCTTTGTCAAAAGGTTCTTCTAGCAAGAGACTGAAAGACAACTGCAATGTGGCACCCCTCTGGCCAACAGTGAGCAGCCCAGGAAAATTCTGATTTCCCACAGATCTTTCAAATTCCCAGTTTTCTTCTCTGCTTCATAAGAGCAAAAGGTTTAGGTAAGTGCTTGCAGCAGGATCACATTGTACTTGATATCCTTAAAGGAAGGATACTATAGAAATTCTTAACTATTTTTCTAGAGAGGTAAAGCTTCAGGTTTCAAATCCACACATATTTCAGATGTCAGGCTCTGCACTTAATATGTTGTTCATGTTCAAACTGTACTTTTCTCCAAGTATGCTAAACTATAGTATTGTTACTGTAAAATCATAACAGGGGAAGCCAGAGAAGGGGGGGGAGGGGGCGGGAATCTGTTTAAGCAGTGGAGATTTTAATACAGTGCAGATTTTTAGTTTTCTTTAAGAGTACGTGCTTATTTAACCCACTTCTATGTAAACTAACAGTAGCCTTGAAACTGTATCGAAAACAAGTCTTTTCACTGTAGGGACTTAGAAAATCAGTGACAAGATTTCTTCAGAAAGAGTGGGGAGATTTTCTGTCTTAGTAGGAAAGCAATCCTCAACTTTTAGTGATAACAAGAGAGAGAAATGCTTTTTAAAAATACACATGCTGCTTTGAAATGTAAACAAGGAAAAATCAGTCTTTCATTAGGAATGACAAAATATTACTAAAATTATGAATCCCTTCATCACCATAAATTGAAAATCTTACAGTTATAAGAAGATAATATTGCATTGCCCATTCTCTCTTAACCTAGTCCAAAACTTTAAGTGACATGATATTAAAGCAATTTTTTTTATCAGTGTTTTTCATTTTGCTGAAAAAAAATTGATGACAATTTTTCTTAAATTTTTTCATTCAGTTCAGATTTTCTTAGGTTGGCCCATTGCCGGGTCTTCTGAAGATAAGATTTATTTTATCTGCTTGAGTTCAGCGATTCAACAAAAACTGCAGAGATTTGTGCTGTTATTGTCAGTGCATGAACTACCAAAAAGCTTTCAGTCATACAGTCAGACATAAGAATCTGTGTAGAAAAGTTGCAAAGAATAATCTTCAAATTTGAGCTACTTCACTGCACGCTTTGGAAAACTGTTAGTCTTTCTTTATTGAATGTTGTTTACCTGTTTGGAAGCAGTTGTTGATTTCTAGGCCTTCGTGATCTGGGTTTGTATTGGGATTCCTCACATCACTGAGTGTGAAATGAGGCCCTGGTGAAGGGAAGCCTGAATGCCTAGCCGCTCCTTTGGTTACAGTGGCTGGTGCCACAGTTCCTCCAGCTGCAAATACCTCATTTGATGGTACTTCTTGCACTTTGTTTTACGAACTTTGGCAGTGTCCATGAAAATTCACTTTATTCAAGTACTTCTTGCTACAGGTTTAAAAGCTGAAAGCTTTTATTTTCTCCCATTGATAATACTTATTAGTTCCTGTAACCACTAATATTGACTACAGTTGGTGGATGTGGGGGGAACAAAATACTGCTGTAGCTGTCCTTTCTGTTTAACCCTACCCAGCAACTAAGCACCATACAGCTGCTCTCTCACTTCCCCCCTCCTCCCCTGCTGCCACTGGGATGAGGAGAGACTCAGAAGCACAAAAGTGAGAAAACTCCTGGGTTG
>VYZM01023024.1:0-18574 GCA_013398915.1 Dromas ardeola | reverse complement strand
AAATAAAAAAAAAGTTTGAATTTTTAAAAAAAAAAAAAAACTTGAGAAATGTGACATTTTCAGTTATTTTTTAACCAGTATTTTAAGAAGGGACACACAGAATAGAAAACAACAGCATGGTTTGTATACAACAGCGATTTACACTGGTAAATGGCTATAGAATTCTCACTACCACCTCTATAATAGAAAATTTTGCCTTCTCAGCTAAGACTAAGGGAATACTAGTCATGACAATGCTAGGTAGAAATGCGTCTGGTAAAGATGCATCAAATATGCAGTTAGGAAGAGGATGTATAATTTATTTAATAGTATTTTCTAAGCCAAGTGCAACCTTTGAAGAAGTGATGAATATTTCATAATCCGCAATAACATCTAAAAATCTGTCGCTTGGTTACACAGCTATAATTTTGACTGAAATAAAATAAATTCTTTATTTTAGATTTAATTCTGCTTCAGGTTTCTCTGAAAGCAGCACAGAGCAACATCAGTAACAAATCAAGTTATGGTTAAAAATATATGTACTTTCTCCATACCTACAAACTGAATGCATCAGTAATTTTAAGGTGGCCCCACCAATGTTTTTATTATCTCTGACTGTGAAGAAATTTTTCAGTGGATCTACACATGGAAAGGTATTTACATATATTGCTAAACTCAGCCACACCTACGAGGGTAAGGAAACTGTAGTGCTGGATTTCCATCTCTATCTTTAATAACAATGTTCCAGTATTCAGTTCTGTTAGGGACAGCTGTGAGCTTGGCACAAGTGAGGATGAAAACTTCATGTCACAAAAAGCTGTGGCAAATATTCTGTAAATTTCACTAGTGAAAGACTTCACCTGTGTTTTTCATTACACTGTGACTCATATTTTCAGTGGAGACAAATATCCATACTTTAGTGAAATTTTTTCCCAGCTGGGAAACTATCCTAGTCACACCATATTATACCCAGCTTCTCTAACGGACAGCGCTTGCAAACTGTAACATCACTTCGTTGATTTTAATGACTTGTAAATTATATTGGCTTATATCCAGAAAGAGTTCCTGGGAGAGTTCTCTGAAATGCTGATGAGGACAACTCTTCTGAGTGGGAAAACTGAAAGTGTTCTGCTCTCTTCCCCCATACACATGATCAATAACTGAAGACACTAGGTTCGAGATTTTAGCTCTCTGGGAACACAGAAATTAATTCTAAGGCAGTCACATGCTAGAAACATTTGTATAGACATTCCAGTTCTGAGTTCAAGAGTATTTAATGCAGTGCATTAAATACATATTCAATGCTTATTGATATGAGAAAACCAAATCCACAAAAGAGAATTCACATGTGGAGCTTCAATTTTTTTTCTTATTTCCAATGGCAACGGTGGTGAAAAACTGACATAACATGCAAAAGTTGAGTGGAATAAAAAAGAAAGGTTTTTTTTTCAGTGAAGAAGACAAATAACTGGATCAAAAATATATGGTTCACAACAACTTATTACAATCTATCAAATATATGAAGCAAGTGAAAATAAGAAATTTTTTGTAAAAAGGTCTGAAAAATAATCATGTTCTTATTTGGCTTGAAACCAGAATTAAACCATCATATTAAAATAAGCCATTTTTAAGTGGAATAATTTTCATTGAGTAAACATGTAATTTCATAACAGAGGAGACTGTACAGGCAACACTGACTGCACACAGGATGCTGACAAACTCACAGTTTAAACAAATTGTATGGGAAATAATGAAAATAGAGTAAACTTTCTGTCACTTTTAATAGTGATACATAGGGGGGAAAAAAATTCAGAGATAAACCAATTTTGGTTGTTGATGTTTTCCTTTCCACCTCAATGGGAACTGCAGAATAATTTTCTCACTGAATTTATCTCACCTGTGTCAAATTTAAGCAAATTCAGATTATTATCTTCCACATTTTCCAACATCCTATCCAGTTAATGTGACAGAGTTTGCAAGTAATAACCAAGATATCTGACTTCAGTTGTTGTTGTTATTGCTTCTTATTCCATGAGATACAGTAAATATAATTAAACAGAAGTGTGAAATAATAAGTTGCACTTACTGGGGAGAAAGGCTAGATAATAACGAAAAACCGGGAGGTTTTGTCGCCTCCAGCTCTCTGCAATATGTTCCTTAATCTGTGTGAGACAATTGTTGTTTCTCTTACTAGAGAACACCAGAGAACAATTTAAACCAGGAAAGGGGATTCTCCCCCAAATCAGAAAAGATCCAAGTTGGAACACTGAAGTCATAGATATCCTATGTATTTATTTAGCTTATGAGAAATTTCAGAACTGGCTATCAGAAAATCAGTTTTGTTATCTAGCTAATTAGATGTGTAAATAAACACATATTCACAGCAGGAAAGGTAGATATTGTTCAAAAACAGTGTTCCTTTATTACTCCTGTAACAGAAAAGAGATTCTATTCATTTTCACATATACAACTTTTTCTTTTTAAACATATATTTCTCATGTGAATTTTAAGCTTGCAAAGAACTTAATAAATGTTACAAAATTTTGAAATCTTTCATTTCAAGAGAAAGAAACACTCTTTGGTATGCTTCTATACAAAGCAGAGCTTTTGAAACTAGTTTTACATTACTCCTAGTTCCAAATCAGTAGACTTTGGACTTTCGTGCTTGGTCTGATAGATATTCTGACATGGGAATTGGCACACGTCTCATTTGAAGTGGTTCACAGCCATGCAACTACTGTTACGATATGAGATGAGAGACAGAACATGCTATGCTTGGCAGTGTTAACTGGGAAGCAGCAACGTAATCAGCCCTCCCTTTCTGCACCCACTCCATTGTAGCATCTTTGCTAATTACTAGTGTTACTCTTTACATGGTAAGAAAATGAAAAACAATCTGTCAGGTAATATCTACTTGGCTAATGAACAAACTGGAAATTTCATTAATAAGATATGTTTGAAATTTCTGCTTCTTTATTGACAACGTAAGGCAGACATCTCAAAGGGCAGCAGGGAACCTGTGCACAAGCCTTGTGTTGCCTAAGCTTTGCTTTGAGGTTTAAGTGGATTCTCTTTTATGGGCTAGAATATGCTAATCAGAGGGATAGGCTGAGGAAAGAATAAACTAGGAGGGCACTGAGTGGAAAGATCTAATGAATGAGATGTTGTGCCAGCATGAATCAGTAATAGAGTACAGTATCTAAAAAAGGGAAAATGGGTACAATGAAATGGAATTTCTGGAAAGAAAATATCACTTTAAAAATAAAATTAGCATCGGCAGTTACAGTTTCTGTCTGTCATAAAATCTGGACTATGCAACATACATTCCTATAGTGTAAAGATTTGACAATGAATGAAGTGTATTTTTTCGCCAGCTTACTTGCAGACCTGTGAGTTGCTGATATTGACTATCTGTAATTGAGGTGTTGCAGATGGCTGCATGCAGACAAAATACAGGTGCCTTTGCACTGAAAAGTATACAATCTAAATAGCACCCTCTCAATAAAGAAAACATGGTTACGCTCTTCCAGCATAATTTCCACAAAAATTGTTCAACCTTGAATATTTCTTGTGGCACTTTTTCATTTCAGGATTATGCGCTACTAGAATGGACAGGTATGTGATATAATACAATCAAAGTAGCTGCAGAACTCTGTACACTTTCCTGATATCATAGTAAGAAATACTTGCTGCTTGTTGAGATACAGTTTTGCATGTCCCCCTAGCATGTGCTAAGAACAGATAGCTGATAGTTACTTAGTCACCCAGGTATTTCTCTTAACATTTTTGCCTAGGATTTTCTTTACTCATTCAAATGATGAAAAGAATCAGCTGAGGGGGTGGAAATGCAGTTAAGATCAGTCTAGCTTTGGAGAAAGCAGACTCAGTATCCTGAGAGACTCTGGACATAACGAGATTGGGTAAATGTAGTAGTAAATTTTGCAAAAGGCCTAACTTCTTTCTCTAATACCAGGGGAACACTTAGATAGCAGCTGCTGCAATAGCATTACATTTGCTTAAGAAAAGGTAAGTGGCCTCTAGACGTGTTACAGCCATGTGCACACCTCTAGAAAGTAAAAATCCAAACTCTTGTATGTTTTAACTTCAGAATAATCTTTCTAAATTTAAACTTCAAAAGATAAAAAGAAAGTGTTAGTTGCCAAAATTTTGAATCTGATTTAGCTGTGAAGTTGCGGTGAAAGAGATCTAATCCCTCACTCAATATGTATATGCCTACCCCATCAGTGGCAATTAATCTGGGGTTTATGAACCTATTGAGTGAACTGGATTAGCAAGGAGATCAAATCAAAATCTGCTCCTTTCATTCCATGGGTTAGTATTCCATTTCCATTGCATGATTTGAAATAACTTTAATTGAACCAACTTATTCTTCTGTTGTGTAAATTTTTTATGGAATGCAAGACAGAACATCTGTCGTGGTTAAACAATACGAGATCATTTCTGCGTGCTTATACTTTTTTTAATTGAATTGAATTAAATTAAAAGGACCCTCTCTCAGGACTAGGGGACTCTGTCCCATATGTTTATAAAAATCTTTTAAATGTTTTGTTTCGCACTCTTCTAAGTGCACTTTTAAGTCACTCAGTTGTGTCGTATACCTTTCCCTTTCTAATCGTAGATTCTCACCTGGCGGTGACTGAATCGACCCCATACTGCCATACTTCCAGTATCTGAATCTCCAAGACAACATCTGGTATCCTCCATCATGCCTTTTGACACATCTGGTAGGTGTGATCTCAGGTTGTCTCTTAGCACATTTCCTATACACCTGCTACCAGAATTGCAAGCCAAAGCCCTCTCAAACTCACAGTTAGCTTTCTGTTGACCACAGTGGAGTTTTGATAAAAGAAGTATTTTCTCTGTTTACTGAGAATTCTGGGTACACCTGAATGAAATTCTAAGGTTCAGCTTAGTTTGCCATAAAATCCCAAACCATAACAAAAAACTGTTGAGTATCACAGAAATCTTTTGCAATTTAACTTTCAACAGATTTTGTGCCTTTCCTTCTCTTTTTACCTCCAGGTTGAAAGAGCTAATTTTTTTGTTTAACTTACTTTTTCCTATTCCCATTGTTTTTCTGATATCTTCACTTTTGCAAGAAAAAAATCAAACCAAATCTAAACAGAAGAAGTTAAAGTAAAAACAAAAAACCACATTGTTTTTCTTTCACCGAAATAAATATGTTTTCTCAATTTGAAAATCAAAAAAAAATAAACCAAAACATTTTCAGTATCTTCTCTTTTTTCCCTGTTAGAATTGATAGTAACCTGAGATTTCAATGAGTCACACAGCTCAAGGTTTAAGTCACTTCTTTCGAAGCTTTTATGTTCTTTAGGAGACATTAGTGCCCTACTGCATGCTAATCCTTCTCCTCTCACTTCTGTGAAAGAAAATCTCTCATCTTCAATCTTCCTAGGACAGTATGCTAATCTGTCTATCATCAGCCCTACATACCATGTGCTGTACGCTTGCAAATGTATTTCTGAGCTAGTTACAGCTGTAGTTAAGACATACCGATTCAGTCAACAGAGGAAAGGCTTTCTTCACAAAACACTCTTTTTTCTTCAGTTGGAGCCTTTTTTGACCTATTTTACTTTGCTTTGAAGGTTTTTTAAAATTTTTAACAGTGAAGTAAGTTTAAATGGTATATGCAATTACTTCATTTTAGATAAATATTTAAAAGTAAATGTGTTTGGATGTTCAGCTACCTTGATGACTGTCTGCTTTAAAAATACTAAAATGAACCAGCAGACTTTGTTGGCAGAGTTCTGTTAACATCTTTATGCAGCTTGGCCATAAGTTAAGCAAAACTACCCACTTGACAGCAGACTTAAGTTTACCCCATCCACTGCATCTCCTCAGGTGTTATAGAGAAACAAAAATCTGAATAACTGCAAGTCAAGAGATTGGACATTAGCAGAATAAGGGAGCTTGCAAAGTATACGAGACACAGATAACAGAAGATGCAGATAATAGAAATCTGGGAGCAAATCATGGAAAGCAGGATCATCAGGTTTGTTTGCCTTAGAGTCAAGAGACTGCAAGAGTACCCGAAAAATTGTTGGAAGAAGAGACGATAGGACATCTAATTGTAGTTTTTCAAAACTCAAAGGAAGAGTGGAGTGAGCTGTTTGGTTTTTTGTTTGTTTGTTGTTTGTTTTGGCAAGCGGAAGGGGAGGAAGGGAAAAGGTTCATGGTTTTTATAAGCCTTTTCATCAGTCTCTTTACATCATGCCTTCAATATTTTCATGTTTTCCCCAGATTTTTGAAAACTGCAATTATCACTTTCCATTAGGAGGGAAAATTTAATAATTCTGGATGTTAGAAGTCTTGACTGGGTTCCAGTTCATAAGCACAACACACTAGAAATTTATTTATCCTATAAAAATAGAAACGAATTCATAGAGGCTGCCTGCCTCTACTGGTCATTCTATGAAATTCATCTAGCTATGGTTCCTTGCCTAGTGGGTATTCTGAGATACTTTATTACATTGGTTTCAGGGTTGTGATAGAGTTTTAAAACAGCGTTGTTTAAACATTGTATTTGTCTTCCCACTTCACTGCCCAACTCCCTGAAAAAAAAGAAAATCACAAAAAATCCAGAGGAGGGAAAATTATCTCAGAAAATCCACCTGGGTGGTCATTCTGCTTTTATGTAACATAGATCAATTCTAGCCTCAAGGCAGGTTGCTCATTTAAGTGAAGTATCTTCCCTCAACTGCCACTCTGATATTAACACCTTTTTTCCCTGTCCACCTCTGTTACCTTTTATCAGAAGACATATTTTTCTCAGAAATTCACAGAATTTTTCAGATCTGGCTGGCAAGCTAAACCTCCAGTTCTACTGTAAAGATTAGATGGAAGGCCACAGTATTCTCTCTGCTTCAAAAAAAAAAAGAATTTTAGTGAGATATAGTAAGAAAAAAAAAGCTTGTCTTTTTCTAATCAGCTTAGCTATGGAATACTTTTTAAGGCAACCAAGTGCCATTATGGGAAGCAAGGGCTGAGTTGTGTGGTTAATTTCAATTTTAAAATAGGCAGAAATCTCCAGGACATAATCAGCGAATTTTGTTCATGTGGAAAGATCTGAACTAATGCCCTCTTCGTTCCTCTGTGTCTCACCGATGAATCTATGCCATTTCTCTTTGCAGAAATGATCTTTCCAAGGACTTTAGGTCAAGTTCATTCCTTGTGTAATATTCTCCTCAGTGGCAGTTCTTCAGCTAAAATACGGGTTGGACTGGGTGCTCTGTATTTAATAAGCATCTTTGTGGCACAGTTTGCAAAGTGATTTACTGCCTGAGATGATTGCTGCAATGTACAATGAGCTTTGTTCGCTAATGACTCAGTTGTGTTTTATCCCTGCTCAGTCTTATAAAGGAGGAAAGCCCAATCCCCTTATATCCACCTGGAGGCAGAACTGAGATGCATGTTAGAGGGCTGCTAGAGTTACATGAGTGCAAGGGAGTTCTTCCCAATGCTATTTTAGGAGAAGAGACTCAGTGAAGGTCTGGTTCCTTTTTCAATGCAGAACAGAGGTGGATGGATCTGGGACACACCAGGAAGTTTGAACCAGTCATTTATCCATGGCATTTTATAAACCTTTAGATGGCAAATAGCATGGTCTTACAGAAACACAGATCCACTGCTGGTTTCCTTGAAGTCACCAGGGATTTTTCTATGGACTTCAACTAGGCCAAGATTACACCAGTGTTATTTTATGTTTTGGTGTTACTTGTAGTGAAAGAAGTGTTCTTTCTTAAGGGCTTTGTGCTTTCTCCAATAAGAAAAAGTAACATGCTGAGAAGAATTGGAGCTCTTGAGCACAAACAAGAAGCAAGCAAGAATGAACAAAAGAAAAGGGAACTGCAATTTTCAGTGTCCTTGTCTTTTCTAAGAAGCAAAACTGTCTTCATTCAGTGCTGTCCTTGCTCACTGCAGATAGCTCGTTAGCTTTTGTAGCTGGGTATCTTAGACCTTCATGCTGTATTGTATTTCATGTACTTTGTTAGCAAAGCAAGAAATTTTGTTCAAGCTTAGAATACCAGCGATAAACATATTTTGTAATTAATTTATATACTAACAGTCTGAAAATGAGTGACATTTACAGATCTAATGTGTATAATACTTTGCTTTGGGTGTTAACTCATAATTTCTCTCTTCTGTTTCTTTTATACTATTTTTCCCTTGAAAAGGATTGCTGGAGTCTCATCACTCAGAAGCAAAGAATTTTTCACTATTCTTAGTGTCTTGCAAAAACACTTTTTCTTTGAAAAGCTTTGTATTCTATGGAGAGTATAATTCTTTTAAGTTTTTAGATGTGATTTCCCTACCTTGCAGAATATCTTAATATGTTACTTTGTGCCTTTATCTCTTTCGTCTCTGCTTTCAGCTATCATGACTTTAGAGTTATTAGAACCCTGCAATTCCTTCTTGTATTTTCTTGAAAATAATATCTGTCTTAGTAGCATAGTATAAATGTGTGTCTGTAGTGCAAGAAACACCACTAATTTGTAATACAGCTATTAATAACATCGTAACAAGCCACTGGGAAGAATTAATTTTCTGCATTGTTTCAGAAGGACTTATTAGTAATTCTCTAGTAGGTGGAATTGGGCTTTATATTCTTTAACTGGAAACCATGATTAAAAAAATAGTTACTTAAAAGTCTGACATTTGAACTTTCCTACTGCATATACAATATGAGTTACCCTCTCTTAGATCCCAAAGTAATGTTCAAACTACAGATATGTAATTCCAATATTTACTCGCAACTCAAAAATTATTTGATTTGAGCATTAATTAATAGAACATCTTTTCCCAGAGTCGGAGAGAGAGCAACAAAGGATTTGAGTCATGTCCATTCAGCTTCCTCTCCTCCATATTGGGAGAATGGGAATGGGAGGCTGTGTTGACAATGACAGCTGACAATCAGGGGACTGCAAGTCTACACTGACCTTAACAGTTGTCCCTGGATATTACTGGCTGTAAGGCACTGTTAAGTGGTGTAAGAAGCCCTATAGGTACAGGACTGGAACACCTTTTCTGCATGCTAACATTAGAAGATTCCATGTCTTCCTTGTGATCCTTCACACCGTCAGTCACTTAGTTGCTTCTTCTTTTCATCCTATACAATTCTCCTTCCCAATGACTGAAGTGGAAAGCCAAACGGACGTTCGCTGGCAGTGGTTCAACACAGGTAAGACAGAAATGAGTCCAAAAAGTGGTTTACTATTATCAAAGGATGTATGAGCACATACGAAGTAAATGTTTCATGACTCAGTAATTATATGGAAAAGAATATATGCATATGTATCACAGATTTCATTAAACACAAAAACAATTTCTCCTTTCCACTTCTTGAGTCCAAACCAGATTCTGAACAGGTGCATTACGTTATGTTTACTACACGTAAGTGTTTAAATAATTTATATTCCATTTTGTAATACTAGTGAGCGTAATTCTTTTGGGAGCTGCTTAAATATAAAGATACATTCTGACATTCCCCCTCCTCCCCCCTTTTATAATAAAAGCAGTAACCAAGCCTGGGGCAATTTAGCAGCAATTAAAGCTGACCTTCCTGAGACAAATCTAAATGCACATGAAAATTAGGCGTGGCCCTTAGGTTATGACAGTTCAATATTACAGCCCATTGTTGTGCTTAAGGGTGGCGTATTTACAACACTCATTATTTGTCTCTTCTAACCTGACATCATGTTTGTGTAACTTACTCTTTCTCTCTTGCATGGTTCCATGGATTCTCATGCTGATTCTATTTTCTTGCCTACAACAACTAATCTTTTAATTGCTCTAGACCAATTTTCAGTAAATTTTCGTAGTACTGTGCATTCATTTCCCCACAGATACTGGAGATCATTAACAGGTTTGACGATGGCTGAATTCTGAATAGTGGGTATAGCAAGTGTTCAAATGGAGTGACAGTGTAATGCACTACCACACTGCACACCAGTATGTTCACACAGGCAAGTATCGTAACCTATCACCATTATTTGCGTACATATTTACTGAAATCCTGTATGCTTTTTATATTGTGTGTAACTTGTAAATGAGCTACATGCATCTCTTCATTTTAGGACACTCTATTCTAAACTTAAAAGTTTTAACTGACTTGCCTAAACAGACTGTAAGAACTCTGAGGGTCAGTTTTCCCTCCCTGTCATACAAGATTCAACGTGCTTTCCCACAACACACATATATCTTACTAATGAGTCCAGAATTACCTCAGAAGCGATTTACTCCCAAGGTCACTAAACTTTATTTATGCCGCCACTTGTCTCTAAGAACTCTACAGCAGTTCTTAAAAAACAACTTAAATTTATTCTCAGTACTCAACTGGGACATCAGCAATAGCAACTGATGTAACCATCTGTCTGTCTCAGGGTCACTTTTTTGGGACCCCTTTTTACCATGTAATGAAAGACTCTGAAAACTGCCATATAAAACTTCAAAGTCTAAAGCTGTCATTTATTGGGTAGCACACACAAATGATAGCTAGCATTAACAAGCCACTAGGCTAAGCACTAACATACTTGTCACCATAGACATCCAATGTCTTTGCTAGCAGGCAGTAGTTAATCTGATAGGAAAGGGTTGGCACCTGCTGCTCCTTGACATGGGGCTTCAGAGTTGTGGAGTTGCCTTATACTACTGTTTTTTCCTGTACCATTTTGTACCATTCCATGTTGTTTTGGATTGTGGTTTGGTTTTTATTCTCTTGAATCCTTATATTGGCACCTATTCCTTATGCAACAGGGTTACTTATATCTACCATATATTGCGTGATGCTACTCAAATTTACTTTCTCACAATTTCTCTAATCACAAAACAGTTCCCTCAGAAGCCTTAGCCATGGCTAGGCAGTTGTGCCGTACTAAAGTTAGGCCTTGAGTCACAGACAGCTAAACTGCAAGGTAGACAATGGGGTTACATTAACCACAACTCACCTGACCAGCTGTATCAGTCACTTCTCCAGGGTTATCCATCTACGGTACCAGCACCTATGTGTTGCAATCTTTCTCTAGAGTCGGGCACTGCAGACTAATTTCTCTCCACCTAACCTTTGGGCAGGTTTTTTTTTTTTTTTTCCTGTTTAGACCCCTATGCCCATGGGACAATGCATGACTTAATCCTCTGAAGAAACTTAAAGCAACTTTTAAATATTCCTGGAATAATTATCATTCTTGGTTTGTTTTCTTTATACCTACACATTTCGCAATAGCATTGAACCCTCTTAAAAGAAATATTTCTTTTGGGTTTAAATTTGCTTTTTTGTTAAGACCAAACACAATTTGTGGAAACTGATTTTTATGAAGTTCCCAACAAGAAAGTTTTTGAAACCTAGCTGAGCTTTCTGGTCACTTTCAGAAATAAGGAGAATGATTAAAAGGTCCAGAAAATTGGATCACTTCAAAACAAAATTGTACCTGACACAATTTCACTGTGGAAGAATGACATATTTTGCCAACTCAAATTTTCTCACAGAATTAAATTGTCATTCTCCAGCCAGCTCTAGCCCGTAATACTTCACTAGAATAAAAAATTGTTTAATATTGCAAAAGTATATGTTTTCCTCTGGAAAACCTACATAAACCTTTCTGTAAATTCCCTGCATTTCCTTCCATCTTTCTTCCTTTAAAAGTTCATTTGAAAGACTACCTGTCTCAGGTTATTCCTTCTCTTTTTATAGTATTTAGGTACCTCCAAATCTAGCATATTTATCCACACAGCCTGTCCACAAAGAGGAAAATGGAGCTTGAAAGCAGGTGCAGAAAATATCTAGAAAGAAATTGCAATAGCTTGGTCCTGTTACAATTTCACAACTGCCTGTTATGCAAACCATTGTTAATTCATTATTTCTTTTACATGCCCATTAGTCTATCTCCACGCTGCTGTGATGTCTCTCTTTACAAAGATTAGAAGCTATACAGAAAAGGACTCTTAGAGCTTTACTTCTACACTGGGGATCGCCTATGTCTGAGACATACCCACAAATACGGTAAGCATGAATAATGATCATATTTAACTAACCCTGCATTTCTGTTATCTCAGATTCTGCTCTGAAGTAGTATTCACAGATGAGTTGAGAGATTTGTTTGTCAGGACCTCAACGAGCTGAAGGAAGTGGACCACAGGAAGTCTGAGGACCCAGATAGAAGGTAGCAGCTGTGCAAAAGTGAATCTGAGAGTTTTGGGGGATGAATAGAACACAGATAAGCAATGTTTCCTTGCAGGAGTTAAGTTTAATCACATACTAGGCTGTAATAGCAAGTAAATAGTCACATTTCTTTCCTTCATTTAGCAGTCATGAAGCTACACTTCGAGTATTGTTTCTAGCTTTGCATATGTAGTAGAAGAAAAAACTGGAGTGGGCTCAGGAGAGTGCCACCAGTATGGTCAGCGGGCTAGAGCACGACATACAAGAATGTCTATGGGAATTGTATTTGTTTAGACTGGAAACCAGAAGGCTATGAGCCACTACAGTCTTTCACTACCCAAAGGGAGGGCTATAAAGTTGGAGCCAGACTATTAGCTCCACAGAGCAAGAGGAAAAAAGGTCAAAAAGCTAGAATTTACAAAGGGGGAAATTCCAACTGGACACAAGGAAAGTTTTCACAATGAGAAGCACTGGGAGAGGCCCAGAGAGTGTGCGGAACCTTTACCCTTAGAGATTTTCAAAATTCATTTAAGTTTGAATTTAATGCTCCACATGCAAGGGATTCAACTATACGACATCCAGAGTTGTCTTCCAACCTAAATTATGCGATGATCCTTATGAGGACTCAGTGGCCTGTAATGCCTGCCTATAGATGCCAATATGTATTCCTTTAGTGGAAGAATTAGCATCATGCATGAAGCTCAGTGAAATTGTCTAATTCCCAGCCCTGACACCCATAAAATCATATGAAAAGAAGACTGGCTAATCAACTTGTGGATTTCAGGAAAACTGACGTTTCCTGGGGAAGTGTTTTGTGTAGGGCACAAAGTTGCAGGACCAGCCATGCTGGAACAAGGATATACAGTGCAGAGATAGTAGGGTAAAAAGAGAAAAAACAAGGTGGAATAAGGATGGTATGGGCAGTGACCTGTGGACTACTGGGAGTTTGAATGTCCTCAAAAAATAATTCATAGAGGCCTAGACACAGATGTGTAGGCTTGTGATATGATTAGAGAGAAAAATAAATTATTTATTCAGGACAATCTACAAGTGATTGAGATTTTATGAACATGAGTAATTACAACGTAGAAGACAAAGAGGATCCTGAGAATGTTTAGCATTTGAGTTTCTCTTGTGGATGGTATTCCACAGTAAAAAAATCATTCAGGTTTGGAATGAAACTCCATTCTTTGAACAAACATTTGTGAAGATACATCTAAAATAACTTATCTTTTGATATTGTGAAAGCATTAGTTTTGGAAGTCATGTGAAGTTAGACAAAGCACTAATGTAAAAAGAGCAGACATATGGTTCCATGTAGTTGCAAGCCACATCTAATACAATTAAAGATGTACATAGTTGTTTTATTAGAATATAAAAAGAATATCACTACTCATTTGATCTCTGGTAGCTCTGAAATCAATAGCTGTAACATTTTTTTTACAAGCACATGACCTGCCATGATACTGAAGCCTCAGCTAATAGTACTTAAAAAACAGTTAATTACTAAAACACTACATTCAGCTACTTGACGATTTCATGTGAAACAAACTCTCTAGTGTTTCCTGAGCTCTTAAAAATTTGCAGAGTACTTGTTGTCATTTAACCCTGGTAGGCAAGTAAGCGCCACACAACTCCCTCCCTCCCAGTGATATGTGAGAGAGAATCAGAAGGGTAAAAGTGAGAAAACTCATGGGTTGAAATAACTACAATTTGATAAGTAAAAAAAAAAACAACACCACCACCGCCCCCGCCCCCAAAAAAAAAGAAAAAGAAAAACCCAACACCAAAACCAAGAAAAACAAGTGATGCAAAAAAACACAACCCAAAACAATTGCTCATCACCAGCCGACCATTGCCCAGCTGGCCCCCGAGCAATGTCAGCCCCAGCAAACTTACCCCCCAGCTTTTATTGCTGAGCATGATGTCATATGGTATGGAGTATCCCTTTGGTCAGCTGTGGTCAGATGTCCCAGCTGTGTCCCCCCCAAACTTCTTGCGCACCCCCAGCCTACCTGCTGGCAGGCCAGAGTGAGAAACAGAAAGGGCCTAAACACTGTGTATGCACTGTTCAACTATATAAAACATCAGCGTATTATCAACATTGTTTTCATCACAAATCCAAAACACAGCACCATATAAGCTACTATGAAGAAAATTAACTCTAGACCAGACAAAACCAGTACAGTACTCTAACTTGTAAAAGCTTTAGAACAAAAAAAAAAAGCATTTCTTGCAATAATAATTAGATCATACATGGAGCAAAACATTTGAGAAGTCTTTTCTTCTTTCAGTGATCACACTTTTATTGTGTTTAAGCACATCTTTGTAATTCAATCGTCAGTCTTCACTGTTAGACCGGATCTTACAAATATTTCTGTATATTCTCAGCTCTTTTATGCATTGCAAAGAGTTGCTATTGACATCAGCAAAGTTAAGCCATGCACAAGATTTTGCAATTACTCTGGACGAATGTCACTGTAGTAAAGGCTCATGTGATGCACAATGCTCTCAGCTATATGTTATCTTCCTTTTAGGAGAGCCTGCATGTGAGCTGGTGCCTTCTGGAGGGAAGAGAGTTTGTCAGAGGGGGAAGGTCCTGAAAGGGTCCATAAGCCAGCAGCCCACGCTGCTCCTGGTCTATCGCAGCCAACTTGGCTGTAAGTTTATAGTAATTTTTTGTTTGTTTGTCTGTTTCTGTTCTGATTCATCTAGTCACTCTGTGTGTCTCTGAGTAAAAGGCTAAGCATTCTTTCTACTCTGATAAATCATAGTTTTGGGTGGATATTTTTGCTTTTGTTTTTTAAGTTTAAGGACATTTTAGTCTTTGGGGAACTTGCCCCAGAGAAAAAGTATGAGGCATAGCCGTCTCAAAATGCTGACTACTTCATGGTCCAGGCACAGCCTGAAGGAGCAGTTTCAGAGTTGAGTACTTTATTTTTTCTACTGGTGCAATAATAAGAAAATCTGTTGTCTGGTCTCCTAAACATAGCTGCTATTTTTTTTTTCAGAGCCATCCTGACAAACTTTACTAGCTCTTTTAGAAGAACAGGAAGAGCCATGGCTCTGGTTTTGTTTTGTTCTTTTTTTTTTTTTTTTTATGCTGCTGAAAGTGATTACAGCAATTTTGAAGGCTCTTTGGGCTGCTAGCCTGTTCTGCCCTTGACCCGATTAATTTATAATATTCTTTTTAAAGAAAACAATTTTGTTTGCTGCTTACCCTTTCCTAAAGGGTCAGGAGTCATGAGTGTGTAGCCTGGACAGCATGCATAGTGTAATGAGAAATAGTATCTATTTGACATTCAATGGTATTTGGCTTTTGTTTGTCTTGTAAGTTTGTGTTTGCAAAAGTAAGCCTAAAATATCTTAGCTATTTTATACATGCTTTGTATTACCTGTTCTTGCTCTGTCTGTTCCCACTCACTAGCCCAAATTATAAAAAGCCACGTATGCTATATGTTATTTTTGATTTTCTGGTGTGAGAGGGAGCTGTGGAAATCCTCTGGGGATTTTTAATTCATAGGGAAATTGGAAGTGTCACTTAGCGTCTTGAGTTTCCAGCAGATCTGTGATTTTTACTGTGATACATCAGATCTGATGTAGAGTGATTTTTTTTTTTTATTTATGAGCTGACAATACTTTATCACCATAAAAAGGAGGGTCTTACAGGGTTATGTACAGCCTGTTCCTTGTGGAAGGGATAACTGAAATTTTGGAGGTTCTAAAAACAGAAGTAAAGTGAAAGTTTGTATCCATTTTCTGGATGCATTAATTTCTTCCAAGATGTACAGAGCTTTACAGATGGTCAGTTGCGTGCTACCATCCCCGTTGTTATAGAAAGTTTTCTCTTAAGTCATCTTTTTTTCTTGCTTGTCTTCTAGTCTTATTTGTTGATCTTGAGTCAACAAAGGCCTTAAGCTTGTAAAGGGCTGTCAGTGGCTTGTGAAGGACTAAGCAGAGGTTTCAGAGAGGGGCTTGAGCACTTGCTTAAATGTCCTTCTAAACTTAAAGGGGAATGCTTCTAAAATTACAATAACCCGATTGGCAGAGTGGAAGGCAAAGCAGGTAGAAAGAACTGCTAGCTTTTGGGCAACACTGGAGCTGGAAAGCTGTTTCTTCATAACCATGTCATGCTCCATAACTTAGAGCTTTTGGGAATCTGTTGGTAATTTACATTTCTGAAAGATATGTCTGATTGTAAAGCCAACTCTTATTTCCCCTTTAGGGCTAGGCATGAGCACGTTGTATTAATTCAAGGTTCTTTCTTCTAACACTGAAAACCAAAAATGCACAATTTACAGATTTCCAAGTAATCCTGTCTTTTGAAAGCATATGGAAAAATCATTAACCATAGTTAAGGTCATTGTGCTAAAAGACCATGCTGGGTAATAGAGGTGATTACAAGCATCACCAGGAAGACATAAATAGCATTTCATGGGAGACGAGGGGGACAGGAAAGCCGGTGTTCTGCTTTACCATCTGTGGAAGCGGCCTAATGAGGAATGAATGTTGCTTGAGTGATACACTGCTATTTCTTCTCTCTGTTCAGCTGTACTGACTGGTGACATTATAAACCAAATAGCATGGAGAAATTCTGTGCAACAGATGGCAAGCTCAGCTCCTGCAACTGGTATTTTAAAACAAAGCTGGAAAGAACCCCAAATTCTTTGCTGGTGCTAGCCTGAAAACTCAAATACTTTGAAAGTGATTATGAAAATGTTTGGATGGTGCTAATGATCAGAAAAGCTGACAACACTGTCCTGTAGGAATCTTTGCAATAATACATGGGATACAAAATAGTTTAAGTAGTTAGGAGTTTAAGGGAATTAAATTTGGAAGTTGTACTTAGGAAAATACAGGGATGGTATGAACAGCTAGTTCAATAATAGTATGTTATTTAACACATACTCTAAATTAAGTTGGTTACACTACTGCAAACCAGTGAATTGGTGTAGATAATGAACTAGCTGCTCATATCATGACTGTGATTTCCTAAGTAAAACATAATTGGCAACCATATTTAACACATACTCCAAGTTAAGTTGGTGTCTCTTGCTTCATCATATTCTTTTCTGCAGTTCTCTCAGACAACCTAACAGCTGATATTGTGACTTCTTCTCTGCTAATTGAACTTCCTATTTTCACAAATGTAGATCCTAATACTTTTATCTTCTTAACCCCTTTTTTTTTTTCTTCTGAAATGCTCCTAGGGACTGTGACTCTTTTGGGGTTGATAGCTGCTGTTAACAGCTCTTCCAAAATTTAGGCAGAAAGATGAATCTTTTCCCACTATAACACTAACGCTGGCTAACATTTTGCAATGGTAGTAATTATTAATAAGTAAAAATTAATGAAGCCAAAAATATTTAAAAACAAGCCTCAGTATACTGAAATGTTTATGTGCATTGATTTTTAGACCGAATGCAGTACATTTCCTTAAGGAAAAGACACATCTGTTCCAGAATGTGAAGATCTAAATATAAAGATATTCCACATCCCACCCTTCTCGTAGGTAAGGGGAACTACAACAGGCCACCAGTAATTCGGCCTGTAGCATGTGCACAAAGCAATCAGACTTCCTGTTTTGTTCCATATGGTCACATGTCTGTATCTGAAACTGCACAGAAAAATTTGTATCTAGCATTACACCCAGTGAAATGGCATTTAATAATTATAACTTGCCGTCTTGCTCCAAGGTGTGCTACATGCTAGTGCCTTCAGTAAAGGAATCCTAATAATGACAATTTACATATTATATTATGGCTCTTTTTTCTATTTAAAAGCTTTTGCTTCAGTTGCACTCCCACCATTTGTTCTTTCTGTCCTTTGTGCAAGCTGAACTTCACAGCTGACTTTGATAGTTCATGTAGTTAAGCAGTGAGTGGCTGATTGTAAGGTAGGTTAAGGATTATTAACTTATTCACTATTTTTTTTACTTTAACCAGTTTTCCAAGATTAATTACCAGAGGTGGTTATTAGCCAATTTAATAAAAACCCCCCAAACTTCTGCAGAGAATGAATAGCCTTATATTTAAACAGCAGGGTTGCAGATCAAGGAACTCCAAGTGAGTTGTCAGCTCTACCACAGTTTCATGCTAATGTGGAATAGTTAACAAAATAAAATACACTATATATACATGCTTAAGCAAGTTATGTTCTTTCTGGAAGGAATGGTTGACTTACAGTAGTAAACCCTTTCTTCTGCCTTTTTATCTTGCATAGGGATTTGTTAACTTAATGTAGTGAATTCAGTCCTCAGCAGTGATGAACACTAACAGCTGTGCAGGTAACTGCTGACTTCAGAAGGGCCGAGCTATCCATCATTCTTAATGCTTACTGGTGCATAGTGTACATTTCTGCTCCCTAGCCTCCAATTCTGATCTCATAGAATCATAGAAT
>VYZM01023015.1:42826-79490 GCA_013398915.1 Dromas ardeola | reverse complement strand
CAGAGGAGGCCACAGAGATGCTCGGAGGGAGCCCCTCTGCTGTGAGGACAGGCTGAGAGAGTTGGGGTTGTTCAGCCTGGAGAGGAGAAGGCTCCGGGGAGACCTTAGAGCAGCCTTCCAGCACCTGAAGGGGGCTACAGGAAAGCTGGGGAGGGGCTGTTGGCAAGGGCATGTAGCAACAGGACGAGGGGCAATGGCTTTAAACTAGAGCAGGGCAGGTTTAGATGAGACATTAGGAAGAAGTTCTTGACACTGAGGGTGGGGAGACACTGGCCCAGGTTGCCCAGAGCGGTGGTGGAGGCCCCATCCCTGGAAGGGTTCAAGGCCAGGCTGGATGAGGCTCTGAGCAACCTGATCTGGTTGAAGATGTCCCTGCTGACTGCAGGGGAGTTGGACTAGATGGCCTTTAAAGGTCCCTTCCAACCCAGCACATTCTATGATTCTATGAAGAAAACTTGTCATTCGCAGGCAGTATCATCTTTGCAATCAGCAACTATAGCTTATAGTCATCCCAGGGTCCAGCATCAGCCCCTCTTTCTAGCGCCGGGAAGGCTGTGCTGGGGCAGGCAGGATGGGAACTGCCTTTTCCTGGGACTCTTTCCCTAAATTCTGGCTATTGGCAGCTGTCAAAGAGAGGGCGTTGGGGCAGACAGACAGAACCAAGCCCACTAACTTGTATAGTGCCTCTTCATAAACATCTAGCCCTCCACCAAAGCTTTGTACTCAAAGTTTGCAATCCTCAACCTTGCAGGCGAATGCGACGGTGTCCCTAAGCCACGATCCCATGGCGATAAACCCGTGATAATGCGTCCCCCCGTGAGACCTCCGGACCCACCGTGCAGGACTCCTGTCCCTCCGAGGCTGGAGCAGAGGCCAGATCTGATAGCAGGAACAGCAGAAGAGATGCCTTCATCTGTGTAAGTCGGCAGCCCTCGGCGGGCAGGTGGTACCCAGGATGGGGAGCTTGGCCCGAGGGAGTCACCAGCGCACCCAGGGGCTTGGGGAGCGTACAGGGGGACGAGGTCAGCCCAGGCAGCAGGAGTAGGAGCTGGGGTTACCTGCCGGGAATTTTGGAAGAAGAGGAGGAGAAATACCATGTTGGTTTCCAGCGCTCGTGATGTACAATGGCTGGAGCCTGTGGACATCCCCTTCGATGCCGGTGCAAGCACGGGTTTGAACATGATGTTGGAAAAGCTGTGCAGAGGGCACAGCCCGGGAGGGGAGCGTGGTCATAGCGAAGGCAAACACACACGCAGGAAAAACAAAGCTCTGAACCTTCTTAAGTACAGCCCTGGGGCTGAGCTTTGTCCCATCACCTTCTCTCCTATTTTTCATGTTAATGAAACTGAAGCGCCCCTCCCTGCCTGACTCTGGGCAAGCCTCAAATGAGACGCTTCCCGGGGAAGGACAAGATCCAGCTTGGATCTCTCTTAGGGAAATTGGATGGAGTTGAACTTCATCATCAGATTTCTTTCCAATTTTAAAGAAACAGAAAGCCTGTCTCTTTCAATGGGAATTAAACAAAAGAAAAAAAGGGTGACTGAATACGCAGGGATCTCAGCCCAGCGCCCAGCACTGGTTGGTGGGGAGGCTGTAACCTGGGTGCTGCTGCGGAGCTCGCTGCTGCTGCTGCGCATCCAGCAAAGACGCGCGGTTCGTTCCCCTGCCATCCCAGCAGGGCAGCACCCCAGGTCTGTGCTGACGCCCCCCACGTGGTGCTCTGCCACCGCACTGCAGCCCTGGAGTGTGCAGGGACCACCCCTGGGGACTCACCCTGCCCGTAGTGACACGAGGTGGAATAACAGTTGTCATGAACTGAAGTGCCTCTGTACTGTGGAAACCAGGCAGCCCACCAGTGACAATCTCCGGCAGTTGTCCTGGGGGAAGCGCCTGCCGTGGGAGAGCTCTCGAGTTCGCTCTGCGCTGGCCCCTGCTGTCTGCGGACACCCCCCCAGATAAATCCGCCCTGTGCAGCTGATCCAAGTTCTGCATTTTCACTCCTTAGTCCGGCAAAGGTGCCGTGAGGTTCAGCTCCGCATCTGCAGGGCAGGAACAGCCCTTGCCTTTGCTCTCCTGAATCATTTCTTAGAACTTTTCTTTCTATGAGGACAGTTAGAAGCTAAATATGAAGCAGATAAAAACTGAAGGAAAGGCCGTAAAAAGTGATGGATGCGGGTTTATAAACCAGTATGTAGAATTATAAGCAAAAGCATGGAAATAAGCAGTCTAGCTGAAAGTGATAAGGGCTGTTTGGCCGGGGCGGTGTGAAGGCAGAGGGGAATGGAGCTGGCAGCACGAGGAGCTACTTCAGCAGAAAAGACATCATTAGGTGATCGTCTTCAGTGTCTGCCAATGCTGCTGTTCTTTTCCCTGGCACAGATGAGATCTAATGAGCAAATTGCCTTATCGGATAACTGGAGTGACGTCTCTTGTTCTCTTTGCAGAGTGGCCTCTAGGACAAAGTTCTTTGAGACGGCTTCCCGAAGAACAAGCAAGTAAGCCTGGCACTGGGAAGTTGGCATGTAAATAAAAGCAGCCCTGCTGCGCAGGGCGCTCTCTCTGAAGCAGTGAGAAGCCCCAGCTCCGACCTTTCTTGCCTCTGACCTTTCTTGCCTCTCATATTTGTGGGCGGAAGATGGGTCTCAGCTGAAATGCTGGAACTAAACGAGGAGCACAAAGTGTAAAATGTGAATCCAGATGCAGACCTGATAAGTTAAATGTAAATCTGCTGAGCAATAAACATACGTACAGATTCCTTTTATCATGTGTGTGAATCTAAGTCAGCGTAGGGCACATTGTACGTGCTTCTCAGCCTTTCTGAGGAGCAGAGATAGGATTATGGGGGAGACGAGGAGGGCTAGTTAGATCCCAGCAGCTGATCAGAGATGCAAGATCAGAGGGTGGATGGTCCTACGCACAATGTATGTGCAGGCATAGAATCATAGAATCATAGAATCACTCAGGTTGGAAAAGACCCTTGGGATCACCAAGTCCAACCATCAACCCCACTCTACAAAGTTCTCCCCTACACCATATCCCCCAACGCCACATCTGAATGACTATTCAACACATTCAGGGATGGTGACTCCACCACCTCCCTGGGCAGCCTATTCCAGTGTCTGACCACTCGTTCTGTGAAGAATTTTTTCCTAATGTCCAGTCTGAACCTACCCTCTTGCAGCTGGAAGCCATTCCCTCTTGTTCTATCGCTAATCACCTGTGAGAAGAGACCAGCACCAACCTCTCTACAATGTCCTTTCAAGTAGTTGTAGAGAGTGATGAGGTCTCCCCTCAGCCTCCTCTTCCTCAAACTAAACAGTCCCAGCTCCCTCAATCACTCTTCGTGAGATTTATTCTCCAGGCCCTTCACCAGCTTCGTTGCCCTCCCCTGCACTCGCTCCAGCACCTGTGGCATAGCTCTGCCACAGAGAGGTGCAGTGGGATGGAGTGATAGCTTGGGCACCGAAGCCTTCAGGCTAGGCTTTGATTTGCAAGCATTGTGCGTTGTGGCAGCAGATTTCATTTGTAATAATATTTGCTCAAACAAGCTTCAGCTTCCCGCTTTTAAAGCTTGCCAACCTCTGCCAAAAGTGCGAGCAGGTTTGCATGTAAGTCTGATAAATGTTGTTTGCTAGTGTTGACGGTGAGTTCACTTGTTATATTGAAAAATACATCCCTGACCTGACTGTTACCCTCTATCTAGGTTTAGGGGTCTGCGTTTGAGCTTGCTTATTGCATTAATTATTTTTCTTCTGTATTCTTCTCCTTTCTTATATGCAGTTCTTCATCACCACAAGGCAGGATCCCAGGTGATGAGAGCTGAGGCTAAAGGTACGTGTTTATGACAATAAACCAAAAGCACACATGGACCATAAACTCAGCATTTATGGGGTGGTGGGAGCCCAGTGGAGGCAATGGGAATCTCAAAAGAAAGATGAGGAGAAACGTTCTTCCTGTAGGAGACCCTTGCAAAAGGAAAGATAATGACTGGAGGTGGGCCATGCTCTTCCTTGGGGGTGGCAGTGTGGCAGGATGGTGTAAATCATCCTGTTCTGCCCTTCCCGAGCCTCCTCGCTGCAGCGCTCGGGGTCAATGTGAGAGCTGTGCCAACGGCACTGCCAAGATCTGGGCTTGCTCTGGTTGTGGTTTTGCCATCGCTGATAAATTTACACTGCGGCTTAGACCATGCTTGTTTTCTTCTTCCAGACTTTGTAACCACCTCAGCCCAGCTAGACCCAGGAGATTTTCTGTGCTCGTGAAACAGACGTGTCACAGCTAAGACTTTCCCAGTTCCAGTGCCCCTGGAGAGCAGCTATTTTACCGGACGATAATTTCAGAGCGTGCTGTCACAAGTAGCTCAAGAAATTAGAAGAGAGGGAGATAACGATGGAGAGAAGACCCTACCCACACGTTTGTGTTGAACTGTTCCCAGTCCTTCCAGCACTCCTCTCTGCGCAGGCTGTGGAGGATGCTCACGTGTGCCCTTGCAGGTGACCGGCTGCATTTGCAGGGCTGGGTGAGCACCGACGGGCTGTGGAAGGGACAGCAGAGGACGGGAGTGGCCTTTTACCTGCTCACTTTTTGGGAAATGCACCTTGGCAAGGGTGACGTTGGACAGACATTGGAGTCAAAACGCAAGGGGCTGACTCCCCGTGCTTGGATGCAAGGGTAGAATGACTGGAGTTTGGGTTGGCCCCCCCCTTGCCATGAGAAGCTCCTTCCTTTATGTTATGTTTTCCTCGCTCAGTTAAGCTATAGTGTGTTTTTTGGTGTGTAGGAGAGCAGCGTCTGTTACTGGAAACGCTCCTTGTGCTAAGGCAGGCAGGACAGGAACTGGGGGGACCATCGCACTTAGCTCTGTCTCTTCATCTTCTCCCTGGCGTCAGCATGCCCCTGTCCTGGGGAACCACGCCAGCAGACGCCGCTGTGCCAGGGGGCTTTGCCTGAGCGGGGCCGCATCCCCTGCCTGCGGGTCGGCTTTCTGGGCAGCCCCGGTCTTGTCAGCAGCCTCCAAGAGCGCAGCTGGGAGAAGGAGGTGGCAGGCTCTCCTCCTCCTCCTCCTTCTCCTCCTCTTCCTCCTCTTCCTTCTCCCGCATGAGCCACTCTCCCACCAGATCCACTTCCCACAGGCCCACTACGAAGTCTTTGCCCTGGGGTTATTCTGGTGGGCCAGCACAGAGGTGGCGAGGAGCTGAAACTCGCTGAATATGGGCCAAAGCCCACCATTTTTCTAAGAGGCACCCAGTTTCTTGTCTGCTTGTTACATTAATTTCCAATCCAAGAGGTATCCGTCTCTTTTCCTCAGCAGCGGCCGTGTAGATGATGCTCTTTAGTCTGGAAGGTTTCTCCTAGCCAGGACCCCCCCCAGTACCCCTCTTAACAGTAGAGACTTATCTGTGGTACCAGCTGACACCAGGGCTCCGTTCCTGAGCCGCAGCATTTACCTGTAAATAGGCAACAAGCAGCTTCCCTGCTTCCTCTCGCCAGCCCAAAGGCAGCTTCCCTGTTTTGGATGATTTTCCATGGGTGCTGGGAGCATTCCCAAACCAGTGGCCAACCGTCCCCATTAGCCGCTTCCCGGGTGCTCCCTCCTCTCGAGCGCGCTTTGTGTCCTGCCCGGCGCAGGTTTGCCGGTGGGATGCTGCCGCGGTCCTTCCCGTGCTGTCTCCGGACACTTGCCTTGTGTGTGCATCTAGCGCCCGTCTGCTTTATTGCTGAATGTAATTCTGGCGTTCACTGTACACACACGTGTCGTGTCAATGGTGCTTCCCCTCCCTCGGGCTTTGGTGGTGCCCCAGCTGCTCGCTCCTGTACTCCTGCTTTGAGCGGTGGCACATAAAAGTGGCTTTAAAAAAAAAAAACAACAAAAAAACAACAACACGCAAACAAAACAGTGATGTCAACACCTAGACTGTATTACGCACACTGGCGTCTCAGGGCTTTTGAAAGCTACGGTGAGCCCTTTCTGCTGCACTCTCTGGTGCGCGGCCGGGAGGTGTGAGCAGCACCGAAACAGCGCATCATGTTTTTCTGATCGGGTCCCTAAGAGAGCAGGTACGGCTGGGAGCCAGCGGGGCTGAAGGAGGGCGAGAGGTGCCCTGACCAGCCCAGAATGTCCGTGATCGCTGGGGCAGCCTCTCCAGCAGCCAGGCAGTGGGAGGCCCCCCCATCTCCTGCTGCGGGCAGGCACTGGCCTGCCCTTTGGTGGCTTTGTCACCTCTTGGGGTGGCTGTCCCAGAGGTGTCAGGCCAGTGGTTCCTCCACGGAAGGCCAACGTTTCCCAAAATGCCTTCCCTGTTGGGGCTGTGCGTTGGGGACTCCTTAAGGCCATCGGTTTGGGAAGCACCCGGGCTTCTGGGGACATGGGTGGCTCTGGTGGTGGCACCCCCCCACTGCACATGGACACTGCGCAGTGCTGGCCCCCACAGTGCCCGTCCCGTTGGAATCGGTGGCTGTTGCATGTCCCCCCGGCTCATGTACAGTCCGCCTCATGCTCGCTGCCCGTCGCAGATCCTGCGGGACACAGCTGGGACCCGTGGGAAGAAAGCAATCCGAGGGAGTTTGGTTTTAAGTCTGGCATTGTGAACAATGGAAGGAAGCAGCTTATTAGAGACGTATTTCATTGTGTCCTTTTAAAGTCATTCGTCATATGTGTGTCTCTGCTGGTTTTCCCTCCTCCGTGGGCGCAGGCTGAACGCTGGGGACCAACAGCGGCGCGGCGGTGGGAGGTTTGGTTGTGCTGGCGGGGGGGCTGCAGGGATGGGGGGGGTTCGCCCCGTGCAGCTGACGTCCCCCGGACATCAGCCATCGGAGCCGTCTTGTCATGTTAAAAGCGTAGGTTACTTCAAGTGTTTATAAAGTTTCCATGAAGTAAAAAAAAGAAAAGAGTCCAAATGTGGGGATTTTCCCTTCTGTAAGCAATGCCGCCGTGTTGCCCGTGCTGTAGCCATCCTCTGCTGTGTAGTTCCCATGCTCGGGTCCCACAGGCGGCGCAGGACGCGTCCCGGCCCCCCGGGGATGCAGCCAGCCCTCCCTGGGGAGTGGGTTTGCAGAGGGGTGGGTTGTTCTGCCTGTTACAGACAGGCGTGTTTGATAGTATGTGGTTTTTTTAAACCTTTTCTCATTTTTAACTTCAGCTGCCTGATTCTTGTTCGGCTGCCTCTGTTAGCACAAACACCTTTCCACTTATTTATGGTTACTGCAGACACAGCACCGGCTTCTTTCCATCTATCCGGCATCTTTTTCCCCTCCTCCCATCTGTTTTCCCATCCCTCTCAACTCTGGCGTTGTGACATTGTGCACTAGCATTCCCTTTTCAGACTTCTTGCTTTCACTTAACAAAAAGACCTCTCACAGGAGGAAAAAAAAAAAAACGGTTTTCTCTCTTAAGTGGGAGTCTTGCAACTTGCTTTTGAGTTTGAATTTATGGAGAAGTGCCCGACCGAAGTGACCACACAGCAGCTCGCAGCGACACGCGAGGTGCTGGAAGATGGAAGATGTTCCTGGGGCAAATGTGGGATGGGTGAGCTGCGCCCGCCGCTCGCTTTGCCTCCCTCCCCGAAGAGGAGGTGCAGCCTCTTCCCACAAGATTTCCTAAATACACCATTCGCTGCTTTGTTGAGGGCTTTTTATTATTATTTTTTTTTTAACCTAATAGCACGTGGATGGAAAAGGCTGCAGCTCAGGCACCGCTTCGGCAGCTTGAGATGAATTTATTCAGCTCTGGTGTCTCTGAGGGTCTTCAGCTGATGGCCGGGGAGTGTTCTCACCTGCACCATTTTTAGGCTGCCGATTGCTGTAATTCTTCTCCCAATCCTTGCTGCAACCATTTTGTACCATCCCAGCCCCGGTTGAAGGGCACTGGGCTTTGCAACGTGAGCTCCGGGTTTACAGGCTCGGAGCAGGTCTGTGCCTTGCCCTGGCTCCGGGCATCTGAGCAAGCGCCCGGTTGGGCACCGTCCCCACCGCGCAGGGTCCTGCCTTCCCGGTCCCCCTTCAGCATCACAGCGTGGGGTCCAAGGCCCGGCCCCCCCCGGTACCCCCAAACCACCGCATCTTTCTTCCAGCCTCGGGAATCGCTGGTGCCCGTTAACCCCTGCACCATCCGCCGCGGGGAGCAGGAATGGAAAAGGAGTCCCCAAAGCACCTTCCCCACGGTAGGATTTACTGCGCCCCGTGTGTAGTGACAGTCTTAGCCTTTCGTCTCTTGCCAAAGAGTAAAATCACTCTCCTGGCAGGGAGCATGAGGGAAATGCTGATTTCTTCATGGCTGTGCTCTGCTGCTGGCGGTGGGCGAGTGCTGGCCGAGTCGCACGGTTCATGCATGAGGCTCGTGGCACGCAACGCGCAATGCTTCCTTTGCTCCCTTTTTGTTTCCCCCCCATCTCTTCAGCTGGAAAGACTAATCCTAATAAAGCAAGCTGGCGAGAGCCCGCGGTCCCGATCGAATTACTCCAGTGCACACCAGGCCAGGGAGCCTGGCAGAGAATCCCTCCTCAGCTCCCCCAGCCTAATGTGCAGCTCACAACACCGCGAGCGTTCGCAGGGCTCAGAGGGTGAAATCGCCCCCTCGCAAGGGCTCAGATCAAATCTGTAAACAGGAGGCAGGTGCTCAAGCATCGGCTTGGCCGTGTGGGGCCGGGGAGGGCAGGAGCGGGCAGGAGGCTGCGGCTGGCGCTGGGACATCGCCTGGAGATGCCAACGTGTGTGTCTGTGTCCTTTCATAAATTAACCTCCACAGCTAGGTTTTGATTAACACACACACACATACGCACACACGCCCCCCTCCAAGCAAAAACACAGACTGCAAAATCTCCTGCCTTTCGTGATTAGAAACCTTCTCCTGATTTTCATCCTGGGAATACTTGGGGGCTGTTATTGCTGAGTTACCTGCGGGGGGACTGAACAACAGGGTGCAGGTTTGTCAGCAATAATTTGGGGAGGGAAAAGGTGAGAGTGAGATGGGAACTGCTTCCCAAGGCTGGGTTTGCAGGGTGCTGCTGCAGCCGGGAGCAGGAGATGAGGAGCGGGACCGGGGCCGGGTGCTGGGAGCGGTGTGGGATGCGGGGAAAGGCTGAATAATGCATGCAGGGGTGGGTATAGCCCCCACCTGCCCTCCCATCGCCAGACAAGCCGCTTGTCCAGGTCTTGCTGTAGCTGCGGTACCGACCCAAAGTGTCCGTCGCAGCCGCAGCTGCCACCGCGAGTACCGCGGGGCTGGCAGAAAATCTCGCTGCGTGATTCATCCGGGGCCGCTCGGGCTCTGGGCTCGCTGGTGAAGTATAAAACGCTTCAAGCCCAGAACTGACAAAAGATCCTTGTTCAAGCTGGAAAAAAACAAACGGCAGCGTTGCGGAGCGGCGGCTGCCCCTCGGGGGGAGCTGGCCGTGGGCATGGCCCCACGCATGGCATCCTGCACCGGGCACCTGCTGGGGGCACATCCCACCCCCCTGGGATACCCCAGAGCATCCCCCGCCTGGGATGGACACAGGGACTCGATGCCCAGGTAGCACGAGCTGCAACAGCAGCTTGAGGGCTTTTTTTTTTATTTTTTCCCTTTTTTCCTGGCTCCTTGTTTCTCTTAAGTTTCCTTTTGGGGTTGTAATTTTTCCAGAAGTGGATGCCTTGAAAACAGCAGTGTTTCAGGGAAAGAAGCTGTTTTCTTTTTCTGTCAATCAGCCATTGTAGTAGATGATTACAGATTGGAACCAGCACCAAGGCATTATCCCAACAATTCTGGTGTCCCAACCCACAGGTGCGTGTTTTGCTTTCTTAAGGAAAACGTTTTGATTTCATCAGAGCAAGAAAAATATTTTCCAGGGTAAGTAAAACCTTGCAGGGTTTTATACAGAGAAAAGGTATCAAAACAAGGTTCCGAAGCTTAAGACTGGGCCTCAGTGAGGGTTTCCCAGAGGAAGAATTTGGAGAGGTTAAAAACACACTTCAGTAGACACATCTACATGATAAATTTAGAATTGAAATGTACTTAGTGGAGCACTGACATTTTAAATTTATGTCCTGCACAGAGATCCATAAAGGCACAGGAATCCACCCACGCAGGACTTCTTGCAAGATCAGAGTCTTAGTTTTAAGCTCCATAATTCTCTCTGGCCCAACTCGCTGCACAATTAACCAGCTGAATGCACTGATTTAGGACCAGCTTTCTACACTGGACGTTTTCTTGGCAGCCATCAGGAGCATTACTTGGCCTATACATCCATAAATCAAGAGTCGGGCCACCAACAAAAAAATCCTGCGATTGGCTTAAAAAAAATCAGGAGATGCTTTGAACCAGTAAAAGCTGCGATGCTTTTTGTTTTCCTTATATTTTCAGAAGTTTATGGAAGAAGCGCTTTCACAGCCTCTATCGGAGCCTGTGAGAGAGCTCCTAAAAGGCAGAAGTTGTGAAGATTCTCGAAATCATACATAAAATGTTGGAATTCCCATGAAGGCTTAGAGAAATGTACCTCTTGACCCCCCCTGCAGTGCGTTGTCCCCCAGAACCTCCAGCCCTTCACAGGTCCGGCATCCTTTGCTCTGCATCCTGCACACCCTGGTCCCTCCCCAGTGCTTTGGCCCCGTGGGCTCATCCCAGCACCGCGCCGTGTCCCTGCGGTCACTCTGCTCCGGCGGGGACGGGACATGGGTCACCCAGGGCCCTGCTCACCCTCTCCTTGGCATCTACCCACCGGCGGCGGTGGGAGGCGGCAGCAATTTTGGGTAAGGAGCAAAACCCCAGAGCTGGCTGACATTCCTCGTGTCAAGAGCACACAAGTCGGCGTGACCCCGCCGAGGGCTGCGGCGTGAGCCGGCAGAGCCCGGCGCACACGGAGGGCAGAGCAGCTCCCGGCGCCGCTGCCAGCCCTGCACAGCTCTGCGTGCTCCAGCCCGGCGGGACGCGCCAAGTGTGCCAAGACACGAATTTCAGCAGCAGCGAGAAACAGGCAACCCCTGTCATAGAATCATAGAATCACAGAATGGTTAGAGTTGGAAGGGACTTTAAAGGTCATCCAGTCCCACCCCCCTGCCCTGGGCAGGGACACCTCCCCCCAGCCCAGGTTGCTCCAAGCCCCGTCCAGCCTGGCCTTGAACCCCTCCAGGGATGGGGCAGCCACAGCTTCTCTGGGCAACGTGGGCCAGGGACTCACCACCCTCACAGCAAAGAATTTCTTCCTGATATCTAATCTACATCTCCCTTCTTCCAGTGTAAAACCGTTCCCCCTCGTCCCATGGCTCCCCTCCCTGATCCAGAGTCCCTCCCAGCTTTCCTGTAGCCCCCTTTAGGGACTGGAAGGGGCTCTAAGGTCTCCCCGGAGCCTTCTCTTCTCCAGGCTGAACACCCCCAACTCTCTCAGCCTGTCCTCACAGCAGAGGGGCTCCAGCCCTCTGAGCATCTTCGTGGCCTCCTCTGGACCCGCTCCAACAGGTCCATGTCCTTCTTGTGCTGGGGACTCCAGCGCTGGAGGCAGCACTGCAGGTGGGGTCTCCCCGGAGTGGAGCAGAGGGGCAGGATCCCCCCCTCGCCCTGCTGCCCATGCTGCTTTGGATGCAGCCCAGGATGCGGTTGGCTGGCTGGGCAGCGAGCGCAGGTTGCCGGCTCATGTTGAGCTTCTCATCCACCAACACCCCCAAGTCCTCCCCTCAGGGCTGCTCTCAATCCATTCTCTGCCCAGCCTGCATTTGTGCTTGGGGTCCTTGCAGTTGGAATGGGTTTGGGCTGTTGAGTGAAGTCCATCCACATCTCCCGAAATCATCCGGCGTGCAGAGCATCTCCCTCCACTGGCTCATTCTGGTGCGGCCTTAGAGGGTCAGCGCAGCGCAAACCCTGATACAACTGGAAGGCGTGCAGGGAAAGAGCTGCCAGTGCAGCTGTGTCAGCGATCGCAGCGCTCCCGGGGCCCCCGGGGAGGTAAAGCACTATTGAAATGTGTGTTTAAAGCAAATCATTATCATTTCAGGAAACGCAACAATTTTTTGCTGTTTTAAAAATGTCCTACTGGCTGTTCTATGGACACAGGCAAGGAAACTGCTTAGGGCTGCTTGACATGAGCTGTTTTCAGAAAATAAATAAATAAATAAATAAATAAACAAACAAAGCGAGACTGATTCCTCCCTTGGTTTCTGCTGTTCGAGCCCATCCTGCAGCAGACGGGCCCCCTGCCAGGCACAGCCGGCCGCTCCTCGCTGCTTCATGGGGGGGAGCCGTGTCTCCCAGCAGCCCCACGCAGCCCATGGAGCCTTTCAGAAGAGGCCACGCTGGATGCTGTTATCATAAAGGTCTGGAAAGGGCACCCAGCAGCCTGCCTGGGACAGGGGCTATTTGCTAATTGGGCCGGGAGGGTTAGGGCCAGGAGTCTGCAGAGACCTATAGAAAAATGTACCTGGCAGCCTGACGTGGAGCTCTGCAGCCCTCTTAGACCTCCCAGCAAGCCCTCCTCCCTGCTGGAAAGCGTTGCTTTTTCTAAATTGAATGGTTATCGTGGATATTAAGTGGGTTTCTGCTTCTGAGCAAGAGCATTGCCAAGGACCAAGCACTTGGCCCGAGCGTTTCTCCCTTCCCTGGAGGCTGGGCTGTACTGAGCCCCCCCATCTCCGCCGGGATGGAGGGCTGGGGTGGCTCTGGCCTGGGTCAGGGGAGCATGGCAGGTTGGGGGGGGTTGGTCTTCATTCTCCTGCAGTCACAGCAGAGATGGAGACACCCAAGTGCGAGCTACCGCCCTGAGGACAGCTCGTGGTCCCTGGCCCCTGCTCTGCTGGCACCGGGCATCCTGGCCTTGGCTAGAGGTGATGCTGCGGGGCAGAACTTGCAGCCTCCCAACCGAGCTGCTAAGAGGGCAAAAGCGGGGTTTTTTTTTTTGCGTGACAACCTTTGTGAGATCCCATAGCTGTGTCTCTTCTCCCTCTGTTGCTCTCTGTGTAGAAACATGTCACCCCGAGACACCCCTTGCCAACAAAAGCATCAGGCCTGGTTCCCCAGGGTCTTCTCTGGCCCACCCTGGAGCCCTTCCACGCCTGCAACCACCATGTCTCTTTGCCCAGTCTTCTTCCTCTGGCTGGGGAATGATGAACGACCATCAGAGCTGATAGGGCAGTGATCGGTGCAGCGTGGCAGCTCCAAGACGTGGTTAGGAGGCAAACAAGCCCTGGAACCCTTCTCTGTGTGTGTGTGTGTGTGTCTGTGAGCAATCATCACAAGGACTTCCCAAAAGGCAGACCAAAGTGACACCGGCAGCTTTATCTGGTAGGAAGGAAGATGTTGGCTGAACCCATCCTGGACTTGCAGACCACGAGTGCCGCCTTCTTCCTCACGGTAACTGGACTTTCTTTGGAGAGCCTGGTGCCGTTAGTTGGAGAGCAGAGGCTTCTCCAAGGACTTCTCTCAGCACCAGTGCCAGCACCGCGCCGGCAAGGTGGCAGTCACCAGCTCTGCCAGCCTGCATGCTCATGAGCTGCTAGAAACAAAGGGATCAGCGGTGTCAATGTTAATTTGTAGGTCATGGTGAACATCGTGGTGGGTGGATGGATGCACGATGCGCAGCAGAAATGGCTGGAGCGTTAACAGAGCAAAACCAGTTCAGATGATGTGAAGTTGCCCTTTTGGCTAGACCCAAACCTCTGCAGACACTCAGACTAATTTCCTTACTGTTCTCAAGCGGGCAAATACTGTGTGAGCCACACGAGGCTGGAGCCCATTAAGAGGACAGAGGCCGGTGTAAGACCGGGAGATGCGTAGCCACGTGAAGGACTGGGTCCGTCACCCCAGGACGTGTTGGACCAGCGGCTCCTGGATGTCCAGGGGGACGTTGGCGGCCAAGTGTGACGAGGGACACTGGGGCTAACACGCTGACACAGGTATCTGAGACGGCACCGCAGTCCATGAACTGTGGTGGATTTTTCAGTGTCGATTAAGGGTGAATTTTGAAAACAACACATTCATTTTTCACTGTGATTCAAACAGAGGGACGGGACCAGATTCTCTGCAGATGACTAAGTATGACACTGCTCCACGTGGGCAAGGCTTTTTGTACTGCTCAGTACATTGTGCTTTCAGCTTGCGGGGTATTGGTACATGTACCGCTGCTGTGCAATTACACACTAGACATTGCCAGCTATTTGTGGACTGATGAGGTATTATTTTTTTTTTTTTCCAAGCTCTTTAGTTTGTCTCACAGTGAATAAAATCTTGACCCTGGGCAGTATTCACATCTGTGCCTTGAATTAAAAAGTGGGCTGATAAGCAGTCTTTTTTATTACTCGGAGAGCACAGGTCAATTTTATAAAGAAGTTCCAGCAGAATGGATTTACAACTGCTCATAAAGATACTGAAAACAACAACAAAAGGAGGAGGACACTGGCCTTTATTAGCTCCTTGCTTTGAGAAATACATTAATCAAATGAAATTCAATTTAAAAGACCCAAAGAGGCATATGTGAAAGGATTAGTCAATTGACGTGTAAATGAATTAACAGTTCAGACATGTGATTAATAGCAAACTCTGACTGTGAAAAATAGCCTATGAATGATCCAACATACAGCCTCGTCCACTGAAAAATGACCCACTTATTCCTGGCATCTTCAATAGCTGATGTTCGTCACACCGGGTAACGTTTTTTCATGCACATAACTGAAACGAAAGCCAAATACACGCATTGAGCGGTGTTCCAACAAACGAGATTTTCTTTTGCCTTTATTGTACTTAGAACAACAACAGATTTTTAAGATTACAAAAAGAGCTGAACACCAAGCACGAAGGTCTGCCCTGTGGCACGGCACAGGCTGAGGGCTTGCATGGGACCCAAGCATGGACTAAAACAGTCAAAAAAGTAAGTATTTTAATTTCCCCTAGCGCAGTGTAATCGGTTTTGTCTTTAGCCTGGATGCCAGACAGGCTCCTCTTTTTTGGTTATGAGAATAAATGTCCTTCAGTCCCATAAAGTGACTTCTGAGTGATGGTCATCTCCTGGCCATCCCCCACCGCATCTCACCGGCCAAGGCAGCGGCTGCCACTGCTCTTCAGTCTGGATGACATCGTAACATTGTAGGTCTCTCTTTTACCTTATTCAATGTAGTCAGTCCCAATTTAATAAAAAAAAAAAAGAAAAAAGAAAAAAAAAAGAGGAGTGGCAACAATCCAACTAGCATCCTTCTCTAGAAGAAGAATTTGGCCTCAGATGCTATTAATTTAGGCAAAATACTGCCATTTCTGAAAGGTGACTGAAAAAAGACCGCAGTCTTGCAACTGCAATACAATTGCAACCGCAAGAAAACGAAGGGAGTAGGCGTCGACCTCACTGCACATCTCCCAAGGGACAAAGGTTCGCAATGCAGCAGCAAAGTCCCACCGGGACGGGGCAAAGGCTTCTTCCACGTCGCGCGTAAGAAGCTGAAAGCTTTAGCCCTCGCCTTGGAACCGCTCGCCTTGGAACTAGGCCTAGGGAAATAACCACATCGTTGGACCTGGAAGTCTTTCCGCCCGTTCTGTAGGCCACTTGTTCTTTTCCTTTTGGTAATCCTGCGGTGTTTGCTTCATGACTTTGCTCAGCTACGGTAAAAACGAGCGCTTGCAGAGCCATTATGCTTTGATGCTTTCATGAATATAGCTGTGGGCTGGGAGTCCTCCCCAGGCAAAAAGGCACCAGCAATGAGCTTTTTGGCTTATTACAAAGAAAATAAAATATATCAATATAGAGAACTCTTTTTATTACAGAAACATGTTAACAAATAAAAACAGCATTAAATTGCCACAGAACACAAAATACCCGGCACAGAGAGCAGCTTATTATAAATTTGCTGTCGTTTTATGTGTGGTGCAGATATTTACTTTTTGACTCACAAGAGCAGGTTCCCCTGTCGTTTGAAAAGGGAATGAGCAAAAGTCCCTCCGTGCTTCCCGGGAGCAGATGAGCGAGCGAAGGTGGGTGCGGGAGGGCTGCAGCCTGCGCCCGTCTCCCCCAGCCCCACGCTGTGCCCCCCCCAGGAACAGGCTGGAGCAACCCCTGGAGCCCTGCCCGGAGCATGCCGCGGGTTTCCGTAACCGCTGCCTGTCCCCCTGCCACACGGACACCTCGTGTGGCCACCGGTTTCCAAGTACTCTGTCGTCTGAGAGCGGGCACCAGGACGTGACGGCGCAGAGCCAGTCGTTACGGTACAAGAAAGGATGCCTGTGCCTCTAAAAGTCTGCTTTGAAACAGTTAGAAAACTGCTACCGCTCTCTAATTCCAGGATTCTGCCCTAAAGTGCAAGGACACTTTGTGCAGTCAAAGAGGGCAGAAATAAAGGACACTCTGTTTTCCCCCCAAGTGCAAATACTACCCCTGTCTAACCAGAATCAGCTACAAGAAAGCTGGAGAAGCAGATACCAACACCAGAAAAAATTATTAAATTAAGTTCCCGTTAATATCGGCACATACTAACTCACCTCCTGAAGATTTGGTTGCAATCAGTGTGCAATCAGAAAAGAAACTCTCTTAAAGCATTATATTAAATAGATACCTTTAGCAATATAAAATGGGGCATGCCTTTTTTTTTAATATTTATATATATGTTTAACATATATAACGTTATTGAAACATCAAGGGAGAGAGATCAATAAGTGGAGCGACAGCGGCAGGCAGCTGCAGGGACAGCCTGCGTTGGCAAGTGACCCTGCAAGGGAGGCCAGCTCTTCCCAGTGGCACTGCTGGAGAAGGCGGGTGACACCTCGGGTGCCACCTCAGCATCCCTACGGACCACGGCAATGACCTCACAGGCATCACCCAGAGCGACAAGTGCGAAACCAGCACGTGGTGGCGGAGGCGGTGAGTGTCCTGCCTTCCCTCCGCAGGGCTGACTCCCTCGGTATCTACCTTGCCGTGCAGGGCGTGCGACGCTCAGGGCTTAACTCCGTTCTCCCTGAAGCCAAACGCAAAGTCAACTTCTCTGGGAACAGTGTTCAGATCCTGCCAGGCTCTCCAGGAAAGGTCACACAGTCTCGCCAAGCGGAGAGCCGCTACCCAAGCTCTTACTCTTGCTAAGGGAAGCTCCCTGCTGACCACGGATGGTGCCGGTGGGAGCCTGCTGGGCGAAGGTCTGCCGTCACCGGCCCAGGAACGCTGCCTACCCAGGCATGCAACTGTACCGCGTCATCTGGCTCATGTCTTCTGGCATTACACAGGACTGAGGAAGAGTTCCTCCTGCGCTAACTAAAGGCAACCTCATCTCACACCCTTTATCTCATGCAATTGTACCCTTCCGTGCAACAATGCTGCTCCCGGGATGGCAACGTGTGTGTTCCTTGTCTTCCATCTGCTGCCTTCAGCAGGAGGTGACGGGCCGAGCCACGACACGGATTAAGACAGCACAAAAGCCCAGGCACTTCTCAGATAGAGCAGAGCAAAGCCAGCGAAACCACAGGGGGACACTGACATGGTTTGCTCCCTGGATGTGCGAGTCAGCGACGCCAAGGGGGTCCTTGGCCATCCCGAGGGAAGCCTCAGGGACGGCTTCTACATGATTGTGAAGATGGTGAAATTCTCTTTGCTTTATTAAAGCAAAAGTAGACAAGAAAACGCAGAGAAAAACCGCAAAGTACAAAGATATATGGCAGTATCTGGACTTTGGTATTTCTTAAACCTCTTTTTTCCCCAGTTCCTGCAGCAGCCCATGAAAATAAACAAAGAAACAGTGCTAACTCCGCCCGCAGCAAATACACACGCAGGTGCTACGGATCCTGGTTCCCATATCCTCCAGTCATCCCTCTAATAATATCATAAAAAGTCAACGTTTGAATAAAAAAGTTGCCGAAGCTTACTTTGGTGGTGAAGAGAGAGGGAACACAACCCCGGTGCTCCACAGGGGCTCTGGGGGACCTGTTGCCGAAGGCGGCCCGACTGGGGGGTGCTTCATGTGAGCTTCTGCTCCCTCCTTAAAGCCTACGCGGCCGGAGAAGCTGCCCACACGTGAGTTACACGCATCTGGCAGATGATACACAAGCAGTATCCCCTTCTAAACCATTTTTCATCCGCACTATGCGTCCACCAGCAAATCAGTGTATGCAAATCCCTATTAAGTTTGATTTCTTCCCAATCTCCCAGCAGAAAAGTACCCAGCAGGAGACCTCCAATCTTACTAACTTATAAAAACTTTACTGACGTGAGCTTATGCAAAATATAAAGCTCTCCAAAGGAGCTATTCAGGTTGCTCATAAACATCCTTCTGTTGATGACAGAGATCGGGGCATTACCAACCCAGTAGTTCACTGTATTCTTCCGCTAATAGCCAGAAAATGTTCAAGAAGAGAAGAACGCACCAGCAGGATCTTTTTACTGGTTGATTTGCAAATATTAGTAGATCATATCTACACTTAAAACGCTTGCAGCCCTCTAAAACAGGAAAAGCTATTGAGAACATCGTCCTGTTGGCTGGCATTCAGGAAGGTTATCTACGGATTCTGTTGCCGCCAACATTAAGGGATTTCAGGAGGAAGAGCACGATCAGAGCCATATCTAGCAGGGGAGGAAAACTCATCACAAATAACTGTAAAGAGAGATCCTCCCCTTCCATAGTTCTGGGGGTTTTTTTCCCCTACTCCTTCCCTTAATGAAAATCCGACAGCATGACTGAAAAGTATCAGGAAAATTAAATGTTTGTTCTTACTGAGAGTTTGCAAAGAACCCAGACGTAGCATGCGGGCATTTGCCCGAAGAGCTGACGGTGATGCTCAGCTTGCGAACGGTCCAAGCAGCAGGAGCATTAGCACTGTTTTCTGCAGGACACGTACGTGGCAATCAATCGGCCTGAACCTCATGCCCTTCGCTTTTCAAGCCACCTGACAAGACACGAGTAGCTGGTATAACGCAGGGGGAACACGGCGCGACATGATTCATGTGCCTGATCAGGTTCACCTCTCCAGGCTCCGGCATTTGCCTCGCGCTTCTGGCGTCTCTGTGCCGGGCACCACCCCAGCGCCCTGGGGTGGGCACAGAGCTCTGGGTGGGCACAGCTCTGCCACCAGCTCCATACCACAATGGCAAATCCACTGCCCGCCAATGAACCACACAGTTGCTGTTTGCCTGCGCCGGCACAAGGAGCCCTTGTAGACATCTGTCGGTGAAGCCAGACCACGTTGCACCCCCCCCATGAGAAGTATGACCCTGGCAAAAGCCTGCACGTGCTGTGCTTGCCCGCAACCCCCCCCGGCCAGGTCTGCCCAGGAGGTTTTGGTGGGCTCCTGGCTGTGCGGGAAGGGGGAAACTGAAATACTGTGGGGAACCCAGGCTTGGCCACTTTGTGGGAAGCAGAGCCCACCAAATAAATCTGAATAAGGATGTTGTGTGGGCCTGCATTTCCTTCTGAACTTGAGGTATGAAACGGAGTCAAGCCAACACTTATGCCTGAAAAAACAACCTGCTTTTTCCAGATGTTCCTGACTGCTGGGAGCCCACCAGCAGCTGCAGACCCACCAACCGTTGCTGTTCGCCGACTGGGGACCGAGTGCCCCCGTTAGCCAGGGCGCGTTTATCCATCCTCAGGGCAGAGCTGCAGCCTGTCCTGCGTCAGCCACATGGCTGTGCCACCACCATGCCACCTGTGCCACCACCATGCCACCCGGAGCTGCTGGGCACAGGCGGTGTGCGTGGGATGGGGTCCCCCCCAGGCTGCAATCAACCACTGCAATTAGCAGGAGCCGTGCGCACTGCTTGGAAGGGCAGAAGGTCTCTTCGGCGTTTCCTTTACAACCCCCTGAAGCGGCATGGCAGCACCAGCCAGTCACCACAGCCACCTCCCAAAGGACAGGATTAACAGGCAGAGCCCTGTGTACCTTGGCGTCTCGCACACCAGGTAAACGACCCCGCTTTGGGACAACAGTCCCGTGGCCTCGCAGGTCCCGCAGATCCCGGCCCCGCTGCTTTGCTCCTGGGACGCTCGTCTGCTGGCATCAGAAAGAAGAGTTGGGACAACTGGAGAATAAGTAGTGTAGCTGGAAACCTGGGGTCTGGGGACACCCAGAGGGAACAGAGCTGGTGAGGGGCTGGGCAGGGGGCTTCGGGTGCCCACAGGAGGAGGGGAGAGCGTGAGGTCTGAGGACATCAGGCACTTGCGGAGGTGGGTACGGCTGTGTCAGAGGAGCAGCAGCTGTCGAGGACGGGAATGTGACTGCTAAGCGCCCGGGTGTCCATGGGGCAGACCGAGATCCAGCTTGACCGGCTGCAGGAAAAACATCCCAGATGGAAAACAGTAGCCATCTGCCATCTCTGGGGATTTCTGAAGGTCGCCTTCCCCTCCAGCCCTTTTGCCGACAACTCTGTAACGCTCCATCAGCTAATACTAACGCTGCTCTGTGCTGCTGGGCAGGCAGGACCGCAGACGGCAGTGGCGTGCTGGTCGGGGCAGACCCCACGACGGCTGCACGGCACCTTTCTGACCCAGCAGCAGATGCTGCGAATTCATCGGGCTGCAAGTTCATCTCTTCCCACAACTCTTCGCTGTTTCTCTACTGCAATATTTTCACTCATCTGCTTCCCAGCACCATAATGCAAATAGAAAGTCCCGAAGGAGGCCAGTAAAGTAACCCACACTCAAACTTGTAAGTTCAACCTGCTTCTTGTCTTGTTCTGTTTTTTGGTTTTTTTTTTTTAAAAAAAAACAACCAAACACCAAATCCAACAACTGCTGGCATTTCTCCCAATCCCCCGTGGCCTGAGCCACTAAAAGTCACTGCGGAAAACACACAAATGAGAGAGCGTAGACACAGCGCCGCCGCCACCGTGCCACAGTCCCCTGTCCCAGCACAGCGAGCCAGCCACATCTCGGCAGAAGTTGTGGCAGGTAGTTCAGTTCAGAGGTACCTCAGGAAAAATAGAAATCTCAGGAATCCCAGCAGGTAGTCGTTTGTTACTGTCCGTCTTCTCGGCCTCTGTAGAGGGGATTCCCCAAGGCACTGCAGTACAGTAGTGCAGAAGTAACAGGCAGGAGATGGCTGAAATGGAGGTGGCAGAACTGGGAGGTCCCTCTGGAAGATCACTGTGCGTGGAAGTAGATAGGCTTGACTTTTCCAGACAGGATCTTGGGAACCTGCACAGAGATGATCTCGGCCATCATTTCAGGGTAGTCCACGCTCACCATATGTGCCTTAATTAAAAGGTCAAATGTAAACTGATGCAGATCCTTGGCAATCTGGGAAAGGAAGAAAGTTTGTTAAGCAAGAAGTCCCTGGTCAGTGATTTCTCTGGAAGATACCGAGCAGAAGTTAACAGGCACAGCAGGTCAGGGCTGGCCTTGCCGCAGTGGGACCTGCTTTGCTCTCTGGCCATCACTGCCTTGCTAGCAGTTATCAGATGGCAGGAATGCATCCCGAGCATGAGCAAGGGAACCATCCAGTCTGGGAGCATGTAGCGTTATTTTGCCATGGCCCTTCACGCTACTGAGTCCCACCAAAATGGGGATGTATAAAAATGGCACTTTCTTACTCCTGCAGAAACTTGTCTTACTGCGTGCAGATGCTGCTGACTTCACTTACTAATTACTTTTTGCTTGTAGACGTAATAACTGCATGGGCATGGAGCTGAGCCCCAGGAAGGAGGAAGGGTCTAGCTCACCTTTCACCAGTACCACTTGAAGTCACAAATAGAGAATTTGTTTTCTCTGCTGTAAGCAGAGAAGATTCAATGGGGGCACTGAGATTTTGAGCTGTTCTGCTAGGCTGATGGTGGAAAAATATTGTCTACTAAGAGCTTTTCATTGCTAAAAAGGGAAGCCCATAAACCTAAGCACAAGAGTGGTTATTGGAGGGAGTGACGGACACAGGTAGCTTCCACTCCCTCAGTAGAGTTAGTGGCTGGCTTTTCTCTGTCACTTAATCCAGCAGCACACTGCAACGCTGTCCCTGCGAATGTTTTACAAGGGTTAAAAGACAAGCCACAACAAATCACAGAATCCTCAAACAGCCCAGGTTGGAAGGGACCTCAAAAGGTCACCGGGTCCAACCTTCCCTGGGAAAGGGAGCCCCAATGAGACTATCTAGTGCCCTGTCCTACCGCATCTTGGAAAACTCCAGTGATTGGGACTACCACGACCCTGGGGAGGTCGTTCCAGTGAATGATCATTTTCACTGTAAAAAGTTTCTTTCTTATATTGCTTCTTATGTGTATAGATGGACATTTCACTGTCCTCTCTTACAGGATGCACAGAGTCCAGGACTTTGGTGAGCTGGTAAAATCGCCGAGAGCAGGAGGTAGGGTTCTTCCTCTTGCAAGCGATGATACGGTCAAGTTCCTTAATGTAATTCATTCGAAGTTCATCAAAGAGCTTCTGGTTCTTCAGGCCATCCACTGGAACTGGATGGAACAAGGGAAGGAAACAGTTAGAGTTGCCCAGAGAGTGGAGAGAATAAAAGAGCAAGAGGAAGGCTGGAGAAGTGGTCAGGGCAGACCTAAAAGGGAAGATCTGCCCACCAGCCTTGCTTCTGCTATGGTCCTCACTCTGATCAGCTTGTTGGACTGCTGCTAACCCAAGGACCCTTGTTCAGCACTCCTTATAAAAGAGAGGCAATGTAACAAACCGCAGTGCTATTTTCCTGCTCAGCAGCTGATGCTCGGGGGTCCCCATGATGACAGCAGTTAGGCTGAGGGGCAACCTCCTGCAGGAGCTAAACGGAGAAACGCCGCACTGTCCGCAGGTGGGGTGGGCTAGCTGCAGGGCGGCTAGGTGGTTGCACCCTTATGCTTGGCAGCTCATTGTCTCTGAGCAGCTCAGCTTGAAGCAGAGAGGAGAACATCCAAAGCCATCCCTTGGGAAGTATGAGTACATGCACATGCCTAGGCAAAGCACCAGATCCCTCTAGGGCGATACAGTGTATGGCAACCAGAGATCTGTTGAAGAAAGGATGTGAGTACTTACTAATACTGAAGAAGAGTAGAGCCTTCATACAGAGAAACTCCTGGGGTGTGATCTGAAGCCACCCGAACTCCTGAGAGAGATGCCGCATCCTGACGCATTGGCTGTACATTCTGGATTTGTGCATCCGGTACCTGGCAGGGCAAGGAGACCAAAGCATTGATGTGGGGGGGGGAGGACACGCTCTGCCCAACCCAGCAATCCTGACCTTGCCTGGCACATCCCCGCTGCCAAGAACCTGAGCTCTGTCTCGGGGGATGCTGGCAGCAACAGGACTGCCTGCAGGAGAGCAACGTTTTCCAAAATGCCCATGTGTAATCCTCTTTGTCTGGAAATGGATGGCTACCTGGGATGTACAGGGCTTGTCTGAGTCTCTGCCTTCCTGAAAAATGACTGCAATGATTCACCAAACAGGCTACCCGCAAGAGATGCGAAGCTGCGCTCGGAGCTCTCAGAGAGAACGTGTGGTTTTGCTTGCTGCTGTACTTACTGGTTTTAAGCTCTTCTACCTTAGCGTCAACAAACCCTCCCCGACTCTGAGCTGATGGCACATCAGAGAGAACCCACCAGGAACTTAACCATATACATTTGCTTCTATTTCTGCTCACTCCAGCTGATCAACCAAGTTGAAAACAGGAGCTCAAATCCCTCCGAAAAAAGGCAGGCCTGTATGGACCGGCCCTTCACGCCCTGCAACCAGCACTTGCTGCTGCCCAGATGGAAGTTGAACCCAAGGCAAGGCTGAGGGAAAGGGAAGAAGGACCAGAAGTGACATTGCAACTCTCCTTATTGCTCCTGGAGATCACTGCAGAGCAGAGGGGAAAAGCAGGGCCCTCCTATGTTTTGTTGGCCAGCTCTGAAAGTACGATTACTCAAGCCGTACATTTCATAAGCAGACTGGAAAGCACATTCCTTGTCTTGTTCTCGTTTCTCACCTAGTCTGACCCAGACAAAGCACAATATTAGGTTGTTGTTATTTCGCACTCACTCATTGAAGACCAAATCTGGAGCGAAGTAAAGCATCCTGGAATTGACGTTGGTGAAAGATCGCCAACCCATAGCAAAAACCATAAGGCCCATCCAAGAGTACTGGATTATTGACATCTGGTCATCCACATGCAGGTTGCGAAATCCTATTTAAAAAACAAGAGAGGGATGTTACAAATTAATGTTGGCTTCCTGCGGTTACCAGGACTGTTTTCGTGCAGACTCCGGCTCTCCCGCGGGGCTCCTGTTATGGCAAGGTGTTGCACAGCCTAACCTCAGCTCGCCCCAGGACACACACACAACCGCCGTGTCAGCAGCAAGATGCTCACACCTGATGGGCAAACAGAACAAAGCCAAAGCACAAAACTGCAACGGGAAGGGGAGACAGGGGATCCCCAAACACACGGAGGGAAATAAAGAAAAACACAAGCAGCAAAGCGATTTAAAGGAAGGCATTGACAAGCGGTAATAAATGACATCTTCCCCCTAAGAGACTCAAAGACCTTCACAAATTGTATTTGAAGGCTTTGCGGTGTGGCGAACAAGCCTCATTCTGCAACAGACTGGACGAAAAAGATAGAGCAGGATGGGATTCAATGACCTCCTGAAGTCCTGCAGGATAACAGGTCCAAGTCGGGGTGCTGAGCAGGTCCAGCTACCCCAGCACTGGGCTCGCCCTGCCACAGCCCTCATTACTGACACTAATTAGACACCCAAACCGGCCGAGCCTTACTGTGCCATATGCTCTGCAGTCACGGCGTAACCCCCAAAGTCTCTACTCCAAAACATTCACCATTACCATGCGAGAGGGTACGTCAAAAGTGAGTGAAATAAAGAGCCGATGAGGATTTGTTTGCTTTGCTCTGCTACCAGAAATAAATCAGCTGAAGGGGAGCGGGAGCCCCAGCAGCAATACAATTAACCGTATCACATTCTCCAGGCACTGAGGCAGAAACAAGCCCTCATTAACCAATTACCTCCTTTGGTGCAATTCTGGCACTTGAGGAAATAAGCCAAAAAACTGCCTTAATTTTCAACCCATTAGGACTTCACCAAATTTAAGTAAGTGGATTTTAATGCATAATGCTCAGAGCCAGCAAGTAATCCCAAAGGCTTTATCACATGGTTAACAGACTGCGGTTTCTCCCGTCAAATACACAATGCATTTATCTAATGACTACGAAAATTAATATGAAAACCTCTGCTGAATCGCAAGCGAAACAAAAATAACAAATTCAAATTGGTATTCCCAGATGGCGGTTCAGAGTTAAATCCCAGGCATGTTTACAACACACGCACAAACATCACCTACAACACTGTACTTTTTTCCAGATACTTGTAAAAAGTCAAACGTAATCTGGTTTCAAGAAAATCATATGTTATTTCAATCAAATATTAAAGCAATTATAACACCTCCAGTGTATAATTATAATCCTTTGAGGCAAGCATCTGCCTCTTGCCTGGGAAGCTGTCAACTGCAAATGAGCACAAGCCATGTTTTACTATTGACTAAACTTGCTTTACGTTTGTACATTTTCCTTTCAGCTTTCATGTCACCAGATTAAAAAAACCCTGAAGCTTGTGTGCAAGTAGAGTCCTACCGAACATGAGCAGGTGATTTCCACCCGGAGGGCTCTCAGCCACTGGCTGAACATGAACCTTCTGGCAGCCAGAGTGACACTCGTTAACAGCTCACGAGTCCAGACAAAGCATCTGGTCAACTCAAGGACTTCATAAAATCAGTCACACTCATCTCTAGGACATGTCTAACTTAGATATTCATATTTAATTACAACCCCGCATGCTATAAAAAACCTTTCTATTTAACCAGTAAATACAGTCAGAGATGAATTCATCGCCTGGTAAAACCTAAGCCATTCACAGTGACCGCTTCCTTGAAACTCCTCCTGCTCCACAGTTACCACTGTTCTTTTTCCTTGCCTAGATTTTCTGAAAAGATTGGGAAAACTCAAGTTGAAAAGAAGCCACGCTGCTGGCCCCTGTAGTTGGGACTTTGTGACGAGTAGACAGCGAGATGGTGCAGGGAACACTCCCACACTGGCACCAAGCGATGCGGATTAATATTTCGTCAGTCTGCTGCACACTCATCCCGCCCCATGTCCATAAGGTTGGGTTTTCCTCCTTTTTAAACTGCTCTTTGAAGGAAAACCGTATCTTGTCCTCAAAGAGAATTAGCAGAAAATGCTCTATTACAAAAAAGGGCAAACATGAAACAGTAGATCAAACTGAAGACAGGGGATCAAAACGTCTTCTGAAGTTTGAAGGAAGCTCTGAAGAAGGCTCAGCGCAGCCCTCCCAACAGCAAAGTGAGGACACACACCCCAGCGTGCTCGGGCGAAGGAGCTCCCCAGGAAAGATCATGGAAACATACAATCATAGAATGGTTAGAGTTGGAAGGGACCTTAAAGATCATCTAGTTCCAACCCCCCTGCCCTGGGCAGGGACACCTCGCACCAGACCAGGTTGCTCCAAGCCCTGCCCAACCCGGCCTTGAACCCCTCCAGGGATGGGGCAGCCACGTAGACAAGAAAATCGTGCAAATACAAATGTATCTATGACGGCAGATGCTCTGTCTTCAAAAGAGATGCAAGAATGTCCCAACGAAAAGTTGGGCCCAAGAGGTGCTGTAGGGCCAGCAATGAACTGCAAACCAAGGCGTGATGGAGAGGATGAGGTGGGGGAGGAAGAAGCCAAACTAGAGGTCTCTGGTGTTTGGCTTCCCTTGTTGCCTATATTCTGTGAGCGAGGCCCATAAAACCTACTACCAAAGAGGAAACCTACACTCTGTAGGTGACTTGGGACAGAAAACATAACCGTGAAAAGCCAACTCTATGAAATTCACACAAGGGATCCATCCCCCTGTTGCTGGGTTCAGCGTCAGCAGGACAAAGCTTCTGGAGACACCAACAGCCGTGGCAGAACCTCCTCATCCTGCTCGCCCCGTCATGGTGCTGCAAGCACTGCCTGTGCCCGGGCAAACCAGCGCCAAAGCCGCCTCTGCAGTTCTCATCTAGGACTGGCTTTCCCTTAACCACCCAGTATCAGCTTTTCTTCACATCTGTGAAAGCATTTGTTGCACCTGATCTTTGCTATGAGAAGGATTTTAGTGCGTTTGTTCATTACCTTGTAATTACGTTCACTGAAAAAAAAAATATTTGTGCAAGCTTTATCACTGTTTAAGGAAAGGTATTTGAACACAACAGTTTCGTTGTTACAGGACTTAAGGTTTGCTTTCTGCTTGTCCACAAAAACGAATTCTAGAAACACAGTGGCCAACTTTTTCTAAAAGGAATCACCGCTTCCAGTTTCTGAGCTGAAATGTCTTGAAACAAAACTGGTTTTCAGAAACCAGATACCTATCATTTCCTGGAAACCTCCTCCCTCCAGCCATCTGAGATGATGATGTATGGTGAAAATCATTGTGAAAGAAAAGAAATACAAACCTAATGCCACAATATATTGTTCAATTTTTAGTATTGGCATAGTTTGAAGAGACGCAAATGAAGATACCTTCTACAGGAAGAAATCGTAGCAAAAGTAAAATTAAATTTACTGGTGACTTGAAGAAGATCAATGCATAACCTTTTTCTTGTGAATAATCTTAAAGCGTTTGGAAATAAATGCTTTATCTTCTCTCTTGATGCGCTGCTGTGCCACGATGGTATCTTCCTAAGAGATCAGCAGCTGAACACCTCCCATGTTACCATGAAGTATGACAAAACTTAGAAAAACATTTCTAAGATAAACAAATACTCGGTTTCTATCTGGAAATTTTATTGTCTGGAGGATGGAAAAAGATGCACAATTAGTTGTATCCTTTACACTTAAAGGGGGAGTTAGATACAGTATAAGGCAGTAGATTTGAAAAAGAAAAGCAAGCAATGGTCTGCAACACCCCTAAAGCCCTCACCAACGGCAAGTACGCAGAGATTTTGCACCAGCTCTAATAAACAGGTCCATTTCCCACGATCCCAGATGGGGTATTTCACCTGATCTCGGGTGCACCGAGCTGCTAAAAACGCGAAGGCTCCTCATCTGCCTCGCTGGCAGCAGAACTGCAGCTGCCCCGGCCCTTCCCCTGCTCTGCCGGGAAGCAGCCATTCCCAAACACTCGCAGTCCAATCATTTTTTTTTTTATAGACTGATTTCCAAACAGCTTTGGGAATGAACTGAAGACTCTTCATTTGCTGCCAGTTAAAAACAGATCTTTAAAATAATGCGTTTGAGGGCTGTGTCCACTTACCCTGCAGTGGACAGATTTTATGGATTTAATGAGATCTTTTAATTCTGTGTTTCAGCAGCTTTCTTGGCAAGCTGTGGTTATTTAATCTTTCCTTTCCAGGGAAACCACAGTTTGATTCTACCTTCTCCTGTGCAGAATTTCAATTGCATAGGGTCCAAAGGGCCATACGTTACATTCTCTCCACTGGACAGACATTGCTACTGCGGGAACTCGGGATTCAGAAATGCTCCTGCCTGGTGCAGTCTTGTTTCTAGGATATCGCTAAAATCTCACTGGAAGAAGTGCAGAAACACCTTGCTGCATATTCATCACTCTTGTGTACAGGTGATGTTCAATGCAGGATGCGAGGTTAATAATCACCTATTAACTAATATTAATCTATTGCCAGTATTACCGGGCTGAGGCTCCCTCTGTTACAGGTGCAACTTCCCCCTCCTCCCACCAGCAGCAGTCATTGGAAAGTAAAACCTCTGCCTCTTCACATTGATATGTATATCTTAAGGGACATGCAGGGCTGCTTATGCTTAGTTAAGCCAATGCTTAGTTAAGCCCCATAAGTGCCAGATGTGCTTCATTAATGGGGAAAGGAGAAGAGAAGATAATATTTCCACCCTTACTGTTGACCTGCTGAGGACCAGGCAGCAGATGCCGGCTGCCGGGCTCCTTGCGGAGAGAGGTTTGGATGCTCGGCACCAGAAACCCCGGCTGAGACGCTGCTGTCGGCCCCGGGCTCTGTTCCTGCTCCCGGCCGAGGCCGCCTGTGCCCTGGCGCTGCGGCGGCCGGTCAAGCCCTCTGGTCTGCTCCCCTTCCACCTCCCGAGCAACGGTGTTCATTAAACAGCCTCCAGTCTCCCAACAGACTGCATGAAGATCTTTTCTGTTTTGATAAAAACAACTGCATCCCGCTGTTTTAAATTGCCTGGCTTTTGTTTCCATTACTTTTCCCCCTGCATGCATGCGCTCCCGTCGCCCCTCTCCTGAGCCCGCCGGGCGCCAGGCTGCCAAGCCAACCCCGCAGACCTGGGAACTGAAAAAACACTTCTGCTTTATTAACCAAAATATAATTCAAATAAATTACAGCTAGCAAACAACCCTCTGGCTATGGGGTAGGATGCCGAAGGTTTACCCAAAAAAGCGAGGCGGCGGCGGTATGCGCGGGGCAGGGCAGCTCCTGGGTACCCGGTGGTGGATGAGACCCACCTCGCAGCGGCAGCCGAGCTGCTGCTGGAGCGAAGGGGCTGCGGAACCACCGCCCCGAGCAGCAGAAGAGCAACAGAGCTGCGGTTGTTTACTCCTTCCCTGGAAAACATCAGGAGAATGACTAAGTGGCGAATCTGTGGTTATTACTGTTGAATAACAGTTGGCACATGGTAGGGAACGGCTGAGAGAAAGCTGGGGAAAACAAAGTAGCTTTGCCTCTCGCCCCGAGCGCAGTGATGCTAACGGTCAGGCCAGCGCCAGCAGGATGGGGAGGCAGCCAGGCAGCATCCCACCACGCAGGAGAGCTGGCCTCCGAAACAGATCCCCTGCCCAGAGAGCAGGAACCGCTCTGACATAAGAAAATTAGAATTCGTTTTGCCCAGATGCCGTCGCCGGGAGGCAGGGGTGCAGCAGCCGGCACCGCCGCGCCGGCACACACCGTGAGGGAGCACCGTGGGTCGGAGATCCGGCGCAGTGCAGGAGAGCAAAAACCTTTGAGAAGGGGATAGTTACGACAAAAAATGTTTTTTCAAAGCATTCTTCCTTTCCATTAGCACTACCGCAGTTTTACAACCTCAGCCCCCGGATTGCTGGTCAGGTTTGGTGGTGACTCCGTGTACTTTTCTGAAGAAATCTTGATGTCTGATGCAGATAAGCCAGAAGAAAAAGCATGATTTGTTCCTGCTTTCACAGGCCAGGTGAACTTTTTCTGACTCAAGAATGTAAGAAATAGAATGGGCTATTCTGTATTTAAGCATATTCAGAATAACCCCTCCTGGAGCACCGGTCAAGCTGCTTCCAGGGGAAACGCTGAATTTCTGGGAACGTCAAATGTCTGACTACAGTTCATCACCAGATTGTGGCATATAGTGGCAAACTTATTTTGCCTCAGATTCCTCCTTTGGTCATATCACCCTGCACATAAAGAGCGGGATCCCTGTTTCCTGCGGCATTTCCTGAGGAACAGGGCCAGGGTGAGGAAGACAGCTCGGTATCATCCCCATGCCCCAGTCTCAGGGATGCTGGAAGGTGAACCGGATCCCGCTGCACCCAGTGATCTCCGTTTTCTGTAATTTCACTCATTCAGTTGGCAGGATTACGACATGCAACGGGCAGCACGTTCCAGACTGGAAGCCACTATACTCAGAACCAAGGAGCGTGTTCAATAAAACACATCACCGGGATGTTTTCATTTACAGCACCCGATATCTACTACCGTTTGGAAACTTTCCGACCCTAATGTACTCCCATCTCACGACTCTGAATGCATCATAAATGTATTCCAGCAGTCTGCCATGCAAAAATAACTTGACTGCCAGGAAGAAGCCCTTTGGGATTTTGTATCTCTCCCGCTCTTTTACAATTAATTGGCTTGTGAAACAGAAAACAGACAAGGAAGGATGTCTCCCACCTCTCAAGCCTCATCTCCTTTCAGCCCGGTTTCCTACCTCTCACTTTCACACCATGAAAATGGCACAGTTCACCTGGGGAATTTACCCTTTTCACCACTTCACGTGGGTTATGGGATGGGGTTAATACTTGTTTAGAGAAGACTTCGGCAGGTCTGGTGGACACAGCCCTGGAAGTGCAGCAAAACAGCTGACCAGCAGTTCTGAACCCCTGACCAGCAACAGCCCTTCCCGTGCGGGGAAGCAGACTCATGCCTACACCCTACTGCATGGCGGCGGTTATCAGAACCCAAAGGGTAAGTTTTGACATATTTTGTCACCCCTTCATCACCTCTCCCATCAACCAGTCACCCAACGGAGACAAACCTGATGCTGCTGCAGCCTGCTTTATGGAGATATTACACAGCCAGCCACCTTGTGAAGATGCTCCTCCAAGGAACTGTATGATGGTGGGACACAACCTGCAGACCACCTCCTTGGAACCCCCCCCCCAGGCAATGCAAGCAGGGGACTTTAGGAGCGTGCCAGGGAAGGGATGGGATTTGTTAGTTTTCTTCCTCACCTGGCAAAGCCTTTGCCCATTTGACCACGTAGACCAGCTGCCTCTCCCCAAGCTCATTCAGGCTGGTCAGCAGGTTGGAGAAGGAGTCCGGCTGGCTGTTGTCATGGCCGGCACACACCACGCCAGGCTCAATGGCCTCCAGGACGTTGAGGAAGATGGGCTGGCACTCATACCCATCAATGCGCGTCATCACCATCTTGGGAGCTTGCTCCTCTGTGGGGCTGGATAAGCTGGCTGCATCAGCGTCGTCTTGTGTCTTCAGGTTACCCAGTTTCTTCAGCTTGCGGGCTGTGGAAATGACGTATTTTAGTGTGGGACTTAAAAATAAAAAAGAAGCTTGAGGTTTCTCAGCCTCCAGCTCCATCACTTATATTTACGAGGAAAGGGAAACTGATGGCCAGCAGCAGATACTCCTTCGGTGCATGCCGCCCAAAGAGTGCCCCGGCATCGCAGACCTCATGTAAGGACAAAAGGGAGCACACACTGCACAAGGAAATCTATTTGCTCATTAATTTTATATGGAAAAGAACAAGTGTTATTTATCCCCAGCCGTGGCTCACCTCACATTAACTCCCACTTAGAAATGGAGAGGAAGAACTGGGGAAAAGAGGGAAGAGGTGACTCGATTCAAACAACTACTCACAGGCAATTAAAAAGGGAAACAACGCAAGCAAATAAACTCAGCACCTGGTCACATTCCAGGGAAAAAACCCAATGCACTCGGATGCTTAAGTGGGATTGTTCCACCCCAGGCCAGATTGGAAGTGGAATGCAACCAAAAGAAAAGCCTTCTCTCTGCCCAGGGCTCCTGCAACGCCCACTGCCCTATAACCAAGCTCTCCCAGCTGGGTCACTACTCTACAAATATATTATGGAAAATATATTTTAAAAGCCAGCAGGTGGTCCCACAGCTGTTTCCCTGGAGTCCCAGCTAGCCCACCGACAAGGAGAAGACTTGAGCAGGGGTGACCTTCAAGACCAACGTCAGCAGAGGGGCCTTGTGGGGCTGGGACTGGAGGCAGCCAACGACTGTGCCCATGTCACCATGTCGAAGTGTCACTCCTGTGCACCCGGCTCTTAATTACAGCTACTAGTCTGCTAGCAAAATACACCAGGAGCTTCAGATGCGTGACTTCAAAGTTCTTTGAGAGTTAGTGTTCACCTAATTTGATATCTACACAACGGTGTTCAGCACAACACGGGCTGGCAGGCTGCTGCAGATAGGAACCGCATTCACCCCTTACTGACTCCAAAAAACCCTAATTAATTAGAGAAAAAAAGCCAATCGTTTAATTCAAGTGGAAAATAGAACATCAAACCAATTGCCCTTGGGGTTTTGGCTCCTTCATTACATGATACTTATCTCAAATTTCCTTTCAGCTGCAATTAGAAAAATAAGCAGCAAAACATAAAAATGTCGAGTTAAAGAGCGGCTTTGTAAATCAATTCAAAACATTGATCTTTAAGTAACATACTTTGGATCATCTACTGTACGAGCAATTAAGACAAGGCTGCTCTGTAAAAAAGGAGGGGAAAAGGGTAATAAAAACAAAAGACAGCAACAGGAAAACAGGGCTGCAGTGCAGCGTGACCTCCTTCAGCTCCTTCAGCGTCTTCCCAACGCTCTCCTCTCTAACCCTGGAGCGACGGTCCCTGGGACAGGGATGGCGCCACTCTCCCGGGAAGCTGCACTCGGGTTTTGTTCCAGACAAGCGGCACGGAAGGAGAGGAGCACAGAATACTGACCTGCGCTCCCAAAGAACCTGGCGTTAATTCGGGAAGTACTGTTAAGTAAGGAGGTACCGGGGCTGACCCCACCTGCGGCAGAAACCACATCTCACGGTTGCGCTTGGCACTGGACCTTTAGAGACGGGAGCGCTGCTAGGAAAGAAAAGCTCCCAGGCTTAAAAGAAGAAATAAAAACTGAACTGTATCTTCCAAAGATGAATAATCAGTGCCCATCAGGTCCTGTGCGTAACTGGAGCCAAACCCACACTGTATAAAAGACACGCATGTTTTGGCTTTACTGTTAATTTTTTTTCCTAAAATTGAATTATCTAGTACTAAAAGATATTGAGTGAAGTAAGAAGAGAGCAAGCAACCAACCACGCAGGCTCTGAGACTGCAGCCATAAACCAAACCCCTGCGTGTCGGAGAGCAGTGAAGGTGGATGATAACTGCTCTTATCAGAGGAGCCTCCTGTCTGTGCCTTCCAGGAGCTGTTTTTCCCCAGATCACTGAAACACTGACGTTACCAGACAGAGAAAAGCTTCAAAGGTAAAGACTAGCTTATATTCAGTCTAAAATCCATGGTTTATGGCAGGACTTCTCTAGGCTGTTAAATTGCCGTGCTTATTATACCCTGAAATTCAGCTGCTGCAATGGCCTTACTGGAATCTTCACATTTATTTTAAAACTAAAGATATTGGGGTCCAGGCAGATACCTGAACCTTCCCACAAACACAGCTTTAAAGACACCAGCCCTCCTGTAGTTAAGCCAAATATTTTTGCCTTAACTTTGTGTCACCTGTGCCAAACACCTATTTGCTGGTAGCTCCTAATCGGCAGCTACTAGGAACAAAAACAGAAATAAAAAAATCGAAATTAAAGACATTCTGTTATTCTTTTATTCTAGGATGAGCTGAGCTCGGCGCTGTACTTCCGCAAACCGAGGTGGGACGAACCCCAGCACGTGTGACCGAGCAGTGGCAGTTTCACCGGCCGGGCTGGAGCAGGGACGGCAGCACCGGGGACTCCTCGGCACGCGGCTGCCAGCACAGCACTGCCCGAGTCACCCCGCCACGCACCTGCAATTCGCCTCGGGCTAAACTGGGAAAATACCATACGGGTTCGGAAAAAACGCTTAGAGGGTATAACTATATGGTATCGCAATAAAACATCGACCAGTGCCTTCATTCTAGGGAGCACACTATAGAGAGATTATCGAAGCGACACACATTTTAAGCAATTTAACCTGCCCATCCTCCTGCCAGGTGTTTCTGACGCTGGTGTAGGAGCGCTCTGGGCTCCAGCATGGATTTTTCACGGGAGCTGGGATTCAGGGAAGTTCTGGGGAGCTGGACGAAAACTGCTTTTGCACTAGGAATGACAGAGAAATCCTGCCAGCCTCCGGCACCGCAGACTGGTTTCAGCTGCCGGCAAAATGACAGAGAAGCTGAAACGGGACCTGACACATCCTGTTCTTCAAATTTGTTATTAACATCAACCAACACGCGGCTTGTCAAAACCAGACCCTGTCAAGCTATCCATCTTTTCTGGCACGATAATTTTAGTTGATAATTATAATAGTACTGGTATAGCAGACATGTCAGTCAGGCCCCCACAAATTGAAAAAACTCCAGCGACATGAAATCAAGATGGTATCGCTGAATGATTTTAAATCACGCCGGTGATACATTTCAAAAGCAATTATGAATGTTGAAGCAACATCAGCCAGGTTTGTTTCTTATAAGGGTTTTTTACGGCCCTTTGCTAAGTGAATATCTACATTCATTCCAAAAAGAAAATCAACCATTTCTACTAAAAAAGCCTGTATGACAATGCATAGATGAGAAAACAGTAATGACCGTTAAGGGCTGATCATTGAAGAGATTGATCAAGGTCTGCTGATAAGCTCAGTCTATTAAAGCAAAGTACGTTTCACTGCAAGCAGATATATCGAGCAACTGAAAAAATGAGCCATATTCAATGAAACGTTGAGTTCCATCCTCGGAAGGCTGAACTCGCACCAAAAGCTGATGGACAAAGCCAGCGGCCTGAGCTGGCAGCACGGTTCAGCGGACGCAGGACTAACAGGATCCCGTGTCTGGAGAGCATCGTCCCGCCGCCTTTAAGCACTGACGCTGCTGACGCTGGGAAACTGTGACTCAGTTCACTGTACGAGGGAGTTGTTTGCAAACTGCAGAAGCCGTAAGAGCAGCAAAGACTAGACAACACACCTCAGAGCAAGTAAAGAATTTTACCTAGGTGATTATGCAGAAGGCTAAAGGGTTATTAAGTCACAGCCAAAAAATACCCACGGCGGGGACGGAAATTCAATAAAAGTAGTTTTTTCAATCTAGCAAGCAAAGCTGTAATAAAGATCCGGTTGCTGGAAATCAAGGACAGACAAGATGAAAAATTAGGTACATCTATCACAACACTGAACGTAACTAACCACTGCAACTGCACGGGAAAAAATGTGCTAGATTCTCCACTGCTGGAAATGATTACATTGATATCAAATGCTTTTATAAGACATGAGCTCTATTCTAACCACTGCAACTGGACCAGAATTAGGACTAAATACAGGTATGACTCATGCCTCGGGATTTTACAAAATATCGGCAGTTATTACAGTAGTTTTCTAGTCCTACCATCAATGAAATGAGCGGAATTTTACACGTTTGGGAGGTTTTGCCACGAGACGGGACCCAGAGGGAGCGTAGTCGACGTCGGGCAGCACAGGCAGGCTGCCAGCTCCGGCCGAGGGCAGAGCCGCATGGTTCTCACAACGGGAACAGCCTACGCAACCTCGCACGCCACAATTAAAATGCACAGGCAGCATTTTAAAGGAGGTGCCTTGAATTCAGAGCTCTGCCATCCAGGATGACCATGAGCCAGCAATGTGCCCTTGTGGCCAAGAAGGCCAATGGCACCCTGGGGTGCATCAAGAAGAGTGTGGCCAGCAGATCTTCCCCCTCTGCTCTGCCCTGGTGAGGCTGCATCTGGAGTGCTGTGTCCAGTTCTGGGCTCCCCAGTTCAAGAAGGACAGGGAACTGCTGGAGAGGGGACAGCAAAGGGCTACCAAGATGATGAGGGGACTGGAACATCTCTCTTATGAAGAAAGGCTGAGGGATTTGGGTCTTTTTAGTCTGAAAAAAAAACAACTGAGGGAGGATCTTATCAACGCTTATAAACAAAGGATTGGTGCCAAGAGGATGGGGCCAGGCTCTTTTCAGTGGTGCCCAGCAACAGGACAAGGAGTAACAGGCACAAACTTGAGCACAGGAAGTTCCACCTCAACATGAGGAGGAACTTCTTTCCTGTGAGGGTGGCAGAGCCCTGGCACAGGCTGCCCAGAGAGGTGGTGGAGTCTCCATCTCCGGAGACATTCAAAACCCGCCTGGACGCGTTCCTGTGTAACCTGCTCTGGGTGACCCTGCTCTGGCAGGGGGTTGGACTAGACGATCTCCAGAGGTCCCTTCCAGCCCCTGCGGTTCTGTGATTCTGTGATCCGTGCAGTCGTGCAGACACCTGCCCTCGCAGCAGGCATTACTGCTGTGGGAGAGGGAGGACTGCACCAGCAGAACCGAGCACATGAAACCGGCATTATCACTTCAGGGTTTGGCTTTTTTTCTTTTTTTTTTT